>PVJX010014226.1:0-45388 GCA_004027295.1 Dolichotis patagonum
GTGGTTGTGGTGATGGTGGTGGTGGTGACAATGGTAGAACAATTAATTCTGTACACACCAAGCTCCTTATCTCACAAACTTGAAAAATGAAATCACAGACAAAAGGAGGCAGTTAGGAGAGTATTTATTGAAAATGAAAAAAAGAAAAAATACTTCAGTCACCAGGAAGGTATTACAAATGGAAGTCTAAATTGTCTTCTTTTATGCTCTTATATGAATAAGAAAACCACAGGAAAAAGTTAGTTACTAAATTTCAAAGAAAATCAATTATTTTTTATTATGAATGTTCCTTGAAGTCCAGTCTGGAGGTAGGGAGGATCTGTCAACTAACTCAGCAAAATGACCTTTTTCTTGGGCAGAGGGGCCCTTATCTCTCCATGTTTTCTTGCCCTGGCATGTTACACAGAAGAATCTTTTATCTGTGTTGTTATTTTTAAGCTTAACCAGCTTCATGACAAGTTAGTTTTCAACTTGGTGTGTGCTACTTTTTTATCTGACACTTTTATCCCCAGTTGTTTACTTGTAAACTAACTTAACAATTACAGTAATGTTTATTTGTTTGATTTCTAAGGAGTCAAACAGCTTTTTGGTAATATTGTGAGTTTGGCTTTTTATAGTTCTGCAGATAACACGCTTGTGTTCTTGAGACAAGTCTGCTTCTTAAAACTACATTTTCTAAAACAATTGTGAGAGAAGACCAAAAATTATAACGAAAAGTTATGAGTTGACTACTCAGAAATCTAGGTGATAATTAACTCACTGTGGCATTATTTATTTCAGTCTCTATCAAAGGACTTCACAAATTTACCCAAATTCAGGAAATTAGCTAATACCCCATTTTCCATTGTAGAAGTATATTAGTAGTAAAATAAAGGGACTGTAAGAGATTAGCTTTAAAGCTGCTAGAGTCTCCATTTGTTTGTCCAATACATTTCACTCAGGCGAGGAGGTTGTGTGCTGTGAAGATGGAGCAGAGGTATTTAAGCCTGGTATAGGCAGTGCTCAGGCCCTGGAGCAGAGGGACAACCAGGGATAATAAGATGGCCATGACCCCACGTCCAGGCCTGGTTCTCCCTGGAAAAAAACCCAAATTCCAGAGCCATATGGGCTTCAGTAAAGAAAAGGGCAGATCCAAGTTGCACGCTTGTGGCTGCAGTCTGAAGTGATGGTGGGGAGGACTAAACTGAGCTACTCTGTAACTTTAGTGAAAGAGGCAACAAGGCTTCTACTGTGGAGCTGACGAGAGGGCAGCAGCTTTAAGAGTGGTGTGGTTCTCCAAGTGGTGTGGTGCTAGCATGACTGTCCCCAAGGGCCCCTGAGAGCACCAGGGACACCTTTCAGGAAAACCAGAGCTAATGTAGGATGGGAGGACAAGGGCTTGTGCAAGTCACCCTGGGGATTAGGAGTCTCTGGACCAGAGGGAAGGAATGGCAGGGTCACAGCTCAGAAACCTAACTCCAGAGAGTGAGCACAGAATTACTTTCTTAGAAGGTTTCAGTGACCCCTTGTACCCAAAGTCATGAAGTAGCAAACATCTGCCCTGATAACTGCTATAGGTAACTCCCAGTGCAAGCTGCTCCCAAACTCCCACAGAGGAGTCAGTGAGTAGCGTGGCTGCCAAGGGAACAGGCTCCTCAGCAACTAAAGCCAGGCACGGAGGACCTTCAAGAGTCCTGACTGATGAAGGCTGGAAGTAGACCGTGACCAGGGAAGCAGAAATGCATGTAGGACTTTAGACAAGTAATGGTGGGATTTGAGAACAAAGAAGGTAACCAACACTCTCCTCCTATCTAACAGGCCTGGCTGCAGGTCAGAGCTGTGAGGAAGAAACTCCCAGCTTCTGGGAAGCCTGGGCCCAAGGAGCTTCCTGACCAAACTAACCAAACACATTAGAGAATTTCATATTTCCCCTTAGGAATGAAGAACATCAAAGTCAAGTTACACTGCCATTCCTTACAACTTCAGTGTAGCAGGAAGAGATATTTAAGGCAGGTAAAAGGAATGCATTCCAAACCCCTGAGAGAGGCCAAAACCACGAACTGTACCAAAAACTATACATTTATTTTTCCCTATACAAGCTTCCCTGTGTTAAGGTTTAATTTTTAGTCCCAGTAAGATTAATGATAGTGATTAGAACAATTATTACAATATACTGTAATAAAAGTTATTTCAAACTTAAGAATCATTTATTTGGGCTGGGGATTTAGCTCAGCAGCACAAGCACCTGCCTCGCAAGTACACAGTCATGAGTTCGATCCCTGGTACAAGAAAAGAGAATCATTTATTTCTGAAATTCTCCATTTAATGCTTTTGGGTCACTGTTGACCTCAGGTAACTGTAACTGTAGAAAGAAAAACGATACATGAGGGACTTATGTATGCTTAGGAAGCAATTTTTGTTTGGATTTAAGTATTTTTATGCTGAAACAATCTTAGATTTATAGAAAAGTTGTAAGCATAGTACAAAGAATTCTTGCATACTCTTCACTATTCCTCCAGATTCACTTATTTTATCATCCCTGGCCCTAGCTATCATCTATCTATCATTTATTCCTCAGAGATAATGTCCCATTCCCCAACCCATTCAGTGACCAATTCATAAATTTTTATAAAGGATTTTATTCTTTCATAGAGTCACAGTACAAGGATTGAAATCATGAAAATAACATAGGTACAGTACAATTATCTAATCACCAAACCCTACTGAAACTTCATACCGTTCTTTTTAACCAAAGGAAAGAAAAATTCCTCCATGTCTGGGATCCATCCCAGACCCACATGTTACACTTGGCTGTCCTGTCCTTTTAGTCTCCTTTAATATGAAACAGCTCCTCAATCACTCCTTTGCCTTCCATGACTTTAACACTTTTGAAGCATAGAGACCATTTCTTCTGAAGAATGTTCCTCAATTTCAGTTTCATTGATGTTTCTGAAAGACTCTAAGGCCCAGTTCTGTGTTGTAGGCTGGAGTACACAGGAACAATTTTTGTACTTTCTGGTATGTTGAGTCAGGAAGCAAATGATGCCGTTTGTCTAACACTCGGTGATGTTTATGTTGGTCACTCAATTAAGGCCATGTCTGCCAGCCTTCTCCACCATGAAAGTCCTATTTCCCCTCTGCGGTTAAGGAATGCCTTTGGGGGAGTTGCCTTGGCACTGTGTGTGTCCTGTTTCTCCTCACAGTGGGTCTTCGCACCCACTGGTGATTCTCACCAGAAACCATTTTAACTCAGGTGTGTGCCAAGTGGCGGTGTTCTAACTCTATACTTCATTCAGCACTGGTTAGCTGGCGCTCTACTGTAAGGAAGAGCTTTCCTCACTCGTTCACCTGCATGAACTCACGGACTCTTGTCTGATTATGTGGCTTATAATCTGTTGTGATGATTATTGATTTTAATTGAGCTTTGAGCAGCTCCTTCCTTTCTAATTTAGCAGTATGTCCAGCCACAGAAACTAGCTATTTCTCCAAGAAACTCTAATTCTTTTTACTTTTAAATGTATTTAGAAATCAAGACCTAGAATCTGGAAGTACACATGTGTTTTCATTTAAAACAAAAATATAGTTAGGTTCACTTGTTTTATTTATAATCCACTTAAGATTTCTCTCTACCTCTATTTTTATATATTTATATCTTGAACATATGAAGCATTATTTTAAATGTCAAAACTATAGAAAAATACCACTCCCCTTGCCTCCCTGCTATCTTGTTCTTTTTTTGTTTGTTTGGCTTTGCTTTTTGGTTTCGGTTGGTTTTCGCTTTTTTTTTTTTTTTTTTTTTTTTTTTTTGAGACAGCATTTCACTATGTAGCCCTGGCTGCCCTCAAACTCATGGCAATCCTCCTGCCTCAGCCTCCCTCAGATTAAAGGCATACACCACCATGCCTAACTTCTACCTTTCCTTGTTCCCCAATCTTTCACACCCCATTCCCAACTACCACGGCCACTCTTTGTGGCCAACCTTAGTTGCTGGTTTATCTTTCTTATACTTTATTTTTACAGAAATTAACAGACACATGCATATTTTCCCCTTATCTCCTACCAAAAACATACATAGTACAGGTGCCATTTTTCTTTTTCATTTTACAAAATACACTGCAAATTACACTATCAATTTAAGAAAAAAACGGATTTCAATATATTTTTAGTTGGCATTTATCTGTGAATAAGTTTAAGTATTTTTTCGTATATCTAAGGCCACATGTATTTTGCATTTTCATTTAGTACATGCCTTTATAAAACGTTGTTAACAATTACATTTTCCACTCAATTTACCAGGCAGGTTCTAGAAGTTGGAAACTTGCTTAACATTTATTCCATCCCTTAATGTTTTCATAATAAAATTGTATCATGACCATGCTTTAATTCTTGATGTACGTGTATTCACTGTGAAGTTTTATCAGAAAGCATAGTTATGGCTTGTATACTTTCAAGGCTCATTTTGAAACATCTTAATCAATTTAATTCTGTGATAGATTACTGATGTCTTTTCTGTCTGGTGCCTAAGGAAAACTGGATGATCCCCAGAGTCATTCCTAGAATCACTGTGATGGGGGGGCTAAGGACCCCTGCCCACTCCCCACCATGGAGCACCCTCTGCCAGCCTCCAAAAGCTCACCAAATATTGGTAGCTCTGGACATTTCTTCTCTACCCACTAACTGGGGACCGAGGAGGGTTCATCAAGTGAACATTTGTAAGACTCCTGGATATTAATTTTCACCTGAAGTCATTTTTTTTTGCCTTGGTAAGAGATGGCTCTCATTTTTCCCATAACTTTCATGGGTAGTAGGGGGAAATAGGTGAAATCAAGCATTAATTACAGCCTACTCAGAGGAAATCAGAAAGACCAGATTTTTCTACCATTCTCTGTGCACTGTTCTATGCCAAGTTGAGATTATCTGAGGCACTACCTCTCCTCTCCAGCATCTCTGGTATGGGAGAAATTGGTCATCGAAACAGGACTGCTGTGGAGCATGGAAGGAGGAATCTGTTAGAGCTACATGTCTATTTGCTGTATCTTTCTGGACAGGCAGAAGGGAGGAGGAGCTGCACTGCCCTGAGGAGCTGCACTGCTGCGGGCATGAGGAGCACCCTGCCTGTCACGAGGAACAGCCCCAGACAATCTGGGGCATCTTTAAGCAGGTGAGCCAGGAAGGAAGTCTGGGACTGTAGTAGCTGTGAGAAAGGAAAGCTAAATAGAGTTGGTGGAAGTCAAAGATAAACTTTCGTCTTTACTCTCTCCCACAGAACTGCCAGATGATGCTGGTTATTTCAGGAACTTCCCAAGAATGGCATTGATGCCTATCACGATCTTCCAAGGGAAGTGGAGAAAAGGCATCAGAGCTTCTGCTCCTTGCTGCAGCGGCACTGACACATGCTCGGCTTCCCGTCCCCTGCGAGGCATGCTGACGTCACAGTGAACACACACACTCACCTTCCACCCTGCACCCTCTCCACTGGGGTAGGAGCCAGTTCAGCTGCAAAAACCAGTGTCCCACACTCAGGCTGTCTCAGGCTCACAGAACATTGGTCCGGCCCAAGTTTCCAAGAATGTGCTGTATTTCCCACATCTGCGCCGTGCAGGTCTGCAGCACCGGCACATAGATGCCAGAGGGCTCCTTCCTAATCTCCAGGCACCGACGTGTGTCCCTGTTGACCATGGCTCCTCCCTAGAGGGAGGAGAGACAGAGTCAAGGTACTGAAATGTCTCCTGGAACCAGTTGCTGCCTTTCCTCATGAAGGCTTAACCAACATTCATACAGAAATGTTATGGGCATGAGTGCAGTGCTAAACCCAGGATTGAATTCTCATTCCCCACATACAAACCACATGGCCTTAGGCAGATTACCTAACTTCTTCAAGTCTCAATTTCCTCATCTGTGAAGTGGGTTTAGAACTAATGTTGAACTACTGTTGTTGAAGTATAAAAAAAGTAAGAAAAAGAAAAGAAGGGGAAGAAAAGGTAAAATTAGGCTCAACGTTGTTTGGGAATCTTGTGGTTGACACATGAAAGAAGGGCAAGAAATCTGGGCTTAGACTCTGCAGTTACCCCTTCTCATGGGGAAGTAGAAGAAGAGGCTTCCTCTATTCTCATGTGGTCCTCCGACCCCCTGGGCTCCTTTCTGTGCCTTCGGCTAAGGGATCCCATCCTCTGTCCAACACACCACCTGTCTGGGGCCTGCCCTCTGTTCTCAAGCAAACCACTCTGCATGCCTTCTCAGAACGTCCCTTGGTGGCTGGGCCAAGGGTACTCCTTTCCCTGCCCACACTCTGCTACCATCATCTCAGTTCTCAACGCTCACTGTGAGGTCTAGTGAGAACCCTGGTCACACTTGGTACGTGATCACCAAGGTTTTTGACATCAAGCAAGAGCACACTCTGATCTCCAAGTCTCTGGCTTCCTTCCATCCAGCACCTTCCTGCCTCTCATCTCTACCAACTGCAATGAACCCCTACAAATCTGGCTGCCCTGGACCTCGCTGGGCCCCCATTCTCGCCTACTCAGGGCATCTCCACAACTCCTAGGGCATTTCCTCTGCCTCTCTACAATGCCCTTCTCTTAGTAGCTGCTTCCAGCTACAGAGAAACGCAGGGAACACAGCTGAGCATCTTGCTCACCAACGCACACCAGAGCCTGGCCACAGGAGTGAGCTTGCTACTCTTCCAGGTCTCCACAGCACACCTTGTCCCTGCATCCCACCCCGTACCCCCTCATCAGATACCAACAACATCATACTTCTACTCCCTTTGCACTTTTTCCTGAAAGTCAGGGGTCGTCCACACCTACAGCCTCACAGTGACCTCCGAGGAATTACTGTTTGTAGCAGCCCCTTCATGCTCTGCGCCCAGCTGCCCTGGATGTGAGACCCACCTTCCGTCTGGTATTTTCGCTCTTTACAGATTCTTTTTCTATGGCCTTTAAATATATCCAAATGTCATAATATTACAAGCAGAAAAAAAAAAAAGAACACAAAGCTTAATTCTCCATCCTTTTCAACCGACATTTGGCGCCCACCCCAACACCCCACCCCGATTTCAGAATCAGATTCCCAAGTAACAAGATAATAACCCACAGTGGCTAAGATTTTGTGCTTCAATTACTGCACTGTGTGAGTTTGGGAAAATTATTTGTCTCCACCATGCTTTCATTCCTTTATAGAAGAAAAAAAGTTGATATTTAGCCCAATATGTGTCATGTGTTCATAACCCCCAGCAATTACAATTTACTATGACTTGTTAGAAAAAAATTAATGTTTTATTTTCTGTTTTCTTCCAATTTCTATTTGACAGTAGTCCTGGTTGGTTTGTGCTTATTTTTTTTAACTTAGAAAATATATCTTTAGAAATTAGTAATACTCATAATGGGATGATACTGTGTATTTTTCTAAAACTTAACTGTATATTATGGGTCTTTCTCATTTATTTTTAAAATATATTTTTAGAATACCATTTGAATGGTTATGTAATAGTAAACAAAAATCTGTAGTACTACGGGATATTTTATTTTTTCCTAATGATTTACTATGGTGATATCACGGTTGGCCTACATGCGGAACTATTTCTTAAAATACTGTTCTTAAACCGGGCGTGGTGGCACACTCCTGTAATCCCAGCACTCGGGAGGCTGAGGCAGGTGATTGTTGCGAGTTCAAGACCAGCCTAGGCTACACAGTGAGCCCAAGGTCAGCCTGAACTGCATCGTGAGACCCTGTCTCAAAAAGACAAAAAAAAAAAAAAGATACTGTTCTCAAAGAGAATTAGTACCTTTAAAAGGGGTCATAATTAGGGGTTTTATTAGTGTCAGAGAAAGTTGCTCCTGGGCCTGTACTCATCCCATCCCCAACATCAGTATCTGTGAGCACTTTCAACACCTGCGTACAGAGCTGTCTTCCTCAAAGCCCCCCCAGAGTCCCTCCTTTCTACTGAGATCGCCTACTCCACCTTAACCTTACTCCAGCTGCCTCTCCTCTCAAAGCTCACATGTCCCAGGGCATCTCAGAGCTCTACATCTCTCTAAACTGGGTCCCTTGGTCACTGGCACATTTCCCTTATAATCCCAGGAGTCCCAAATCCCTTGTGGCCAATCAAAACACAGAACCCTGAAGCAAGAAGCGAAAGGGATAAACTAGGCTATTTGGGTTGCTTTCCTCATTGCTGAGCCAAAGTACACAACACTCAATGTTAAAGGAGAAGAGGTTCATTGCTGTTCACAGTTTGTAGAGGTTTCAGCTCATAGTTGGCTAACTTCAAGGCAGGGTGGCATAGCAGAGGGAAAAATCGCAAAGGAAAAGCAGCTCATGGTGGACAGAAGACAGCAAAGTAAGCAAAGTAGTGAAAAAGCAGCAAATGACTACAGCAGCCCTCTTTCTGTCCTTGATACGCTGTCAATATTACATGCCTTTCGGGCAGGTAGCACTCAGACCCAGGGTGGGTCTTCCCATTATTCATGCCCAGAACTATGCCTAATCAACCAGTGAACTGTTTTAGTAATCACATGTCCTTAATTCTACACACACTCTAGATCCAACCACGTCTGAAAAGCCTGCACTATGACCATGTGCTTTGGGGGGCACATGTAGAGACAAGCCAGAACATAGCCTCATCTGTCTCTTACTTTTGGAAAACATCTTTGGCAGGTTTTCAGTAGAATTAATTTGTCAACTCTGCCTACAAAGTAAATTGAACACAAGTGGAACCAAGGTTCAACCAAAGTCCTTTTCACATCTGAAAACATGTAACATAAGACAGACAGGAAAGGATTATGCTGGAGAAACCGACTCAAAGCAAACAAAATTGAGTAATATGCCAAGAACTACTGGATAACCTTCCTCATTAATTTATGAAGTTCTTGACATGGTGTCCATGAAAAGGGACCTAGCCTGGATTTTAGAGTGGCAGGCAGAATGTCCCTTGATGTCCTTCAGTCCAAGTCTCATACTCAGCCATCATTGTTATAGTTTACCAACTCCAGGCAGCTAAGAAGACAATCTCTTAAAATTCTCTGGAGAGAAAACTTTCCCAAAATTTGGAATCCATAATTCTTGAGGATGAGTAACATCTTAAATTCCCAAGAGATTTAAGATAAAATACAATTGTTAATGGAGTCAAATTTGTAATACTTGTTAAAGATTCTCTGTGTATTAACTATGTTTAAATTGTTGTACTTAAGAAAAATTGGCATCTGACAAACCAGCCTTGTGGTATCAATTTAAAAATGTGTAACTGGATAATTAGATGCATGATTTTATGTTGAAGTTTTATTTTGTAAACACTTTTGAAAAATTTGAGAGATTAAAAAATCTTTAAATTGGTAGATATAAAGTCAGATACTTGAAGTTCTTAAGAAGGGAAAGATAATCTTTTAAATTTTTAAATAGAGCCAATAATCGTTGTTATGGTTTGTATCTAGATGTCTCTCAAAAGTCTCATGCACTCATAGATGAGGTTTCTGGGAGATAGCTAAATCATGGGTGTGTGATGGTGGATTAGGGTGTGTGATACTGGGGTTAATGGTGTGTGATAAGTAAATTAGTCTAGTGATTGGTTTAGCATAATTCTGGGTATGGAAAATAGGAATATCAACCCTAACTGTGTATGTCACCACCCAATAGGCTTGTAGGCTAGATGAGATAAAAGAGAAAGTGCTGCTTCACTGCTACCTAACTACCCTGCCATGGACTGTTTCTCCTCTGTCATGCTGCCGGGCCTTAAAGTCAGCCAACTACAGACTCTACAGACTATGAGCTAAAATAAACCTCTTTTAACTTGTGGGTGCCAGGTATTTTCTCAGCAATGAGAAAAGTAACTAAGACAATGATTAATGAAATTTAATTTATTAAATTGCAAACCTTCCTTATAAAAATGATTGTTAAAACTTGCCAGGCTTATAGGTAAAGTACTAAGACTGCTACAGACATCAAAAACTCACATTTAGCTTACCAATTGTATCACATGCTCCATACACTCTGAAAGAGAATGTACCATAATGCCAATCCACCCATTCTTTTCCAGAACAGCTCAAACTGTTGGACTGCTTGGACTCCTCTCTCTGCTCCTGTGTTAAGTTAGGAGCAGCCTCCGTCATCACCAGCCACTGATCTCAAGTCAGCTTTCCTATGACTTCTGCTCCAGGTTTGATCTGGATTGACTGCAAACGCCCTTGGAGTAGCCTGCTGGCTTGCTTGTCACCCTGCGGCTGGTGAGGGGAAAGCTTTAAGAGGAAGGCCTGCTGTGAACTCTTCTAGGCTTGAGTGAAGCCCTTTGCAAGGGACTGTGAGACCCTGGTCCTTTCCTCTTTCTCTTTGGCTTTACCTGGATACCCACCATGCTGCACTCCTCACCAAGGCCCTAAACAGTGGGGCCAACCAACCAGGCCCTAGAACTTCCAAAATTGTGTGTTAAGATGAACCACTGTTTCAGAATGGTTAACTCAGGGCACTCAGTATCATGATGGTAAACTAACTAACACAGCTCTCTTCTGCAAGAAGACAGCAGCATCTTCCTCCACATCCATCTCTCCAAGTAAAAGCTCCAGTGACTATTTACTGATATCCGTCACACTCCAAGTGTTGTGGCAAATCCTGGGGATAAAACAACATATTTTGCTGGAGGTCCTGCCCTCCAGCTCACAGCTGAGTGGTGGAGGGAAGCAAGTGATTAGGCAGTTACAAAAGAGGGTAAGAAAGCTGAGAAGTAGAGCCCCAAGAGCACACAGGGTACCCCATCCTCCTGCAGCCCATGCACTCTCTGTCAGTCCTATTGAAGAGGTGGGAGGGAAGAAATAACCCCAGCAAAAGGGCCTGAAGCAAGTGAGAGCACAACCTGTCATTGCATCACATGTGGTTCCAAGTCACTGGAGCTTATATGAGGCCACAGGGAGAGGGAAGGCATTTCTCTCTTCCTCCTTCCAGCTGATACTCTCTTGTTCAAAGAAACCACCTAAGATGCAAAAACTGTTTGAACTCAGAAGCAAAATGTCGCTCATAGGTGTATATTATATTTTTCTCTCAGAGAGAATCCACAGCTAGCAGTAAAGTCTCAAGGAATTCATTAGCTTTAGAAAGGTGGGATTTTCCATTTTAAAAGATCATGTGGCCCCTGAACATAAGGCAGTACCAGTGTGTTCAGAGGCAGGAGCACATGATTGGGACCGATCATTGTTTCCTTCCATCAGGACATCAAGTGCACCAAAGTGGCCTAAGAATACAAAGACTTTTAGAGCAGCCCCACCAAGGGGCACAATTACGTGTAAACCATGGTCAGCCAAGTCCCTCATATTACTGCCACGCAAATTGTGACATTTGCCAATTTCCCTCTACCTTCTCCTTCATAATATGGAGCTGAAGTAAAAGGCGGGGCTTTGACATTTATCCCGCTCGGGTTTCAGCACAGTCTTATCACTATTAATAATGAAAACTAATGACAGTGGCTAATAATGGTTAATAGTTAATGGACACTCCTGTGTGGTGGGGACCATGCCTCATGCTGTTAGTGCTATCTCATTTAGTCATCCCAACAGGTCTCCAAAGTAGATATTACTATCTCCGCTTACAGAAGAACACACTGAGCTTCACAGAGGAGCAGGAACATGCAGAAGGTGGCTGAGCTAGGATTTGAACCGAAGCTTTGTCAAGCTATGATAGGTTCCAGTATCTCCCACCCTAACCACCCTGCCTTAGGAGACTGTGCGTCGCACACTCACTTACAGTTTCTGATCTTTTTCCCTACACATTGCCAGGAAACCTAACTTTCTTAAAGCCCTATCAAACCTGAGTGTTTCATACGATATTTGAATATATCTGTGCTTAAAAGCCATGATGGGCTGGGAATATAGCTCAGCAGTAGAATGCTTACCTAGCATGTGAAAGACCCTGGATTCAATCCCTAACACCAGAAAACAACAACAACAACAAAAAGCAATATGACTGACTCACCTGCTTAAAATCCCAATATATGTGCAGTTTATTCTGGGCTGCCTTGGAACACTCCTCCAAAGTAGGCTCTTCCCTGTGTCCTGGGTCAGTCAGGCAAAGGTCATCCCTGTGAACTTCTGAGACCAGTTGCCCCACATAGAACTCCCCAGTCAGGTGGTAGTAGACATACTAAAAGAGAGCAAAGGATCTGCTGAGGGAAAGCCCAGTTGAAGCTGAGAAGCCATAAGCCCAGCAGTGGGCATCCAGGAAGGAAACCTCGCTTCACTTCCCAGGTGGACACTGCCTTCTTGATGAGCATGGACAGGAGGCTGTTTTTGTACCTCAGTTTCTCCAGCTGTTAAGCAGGAAGGACATCTATCAAAAGACATCCATGAGGGCAACATGCAAAGGAAGACAAGAGATGTGAGTATTCTCCTGGCTGCACCTCACACTTGGAGTCAGATCCCGCTACCCTGTGGAGGGGACTTCCAGTCCCTCTCTCTTCTCCAGCTCTCTGCTTCTGCTCTGTAAGAGCAGTGCAGACAGTTTGTGCTGCACACTTTCCAGGGCATGCAGGAGCAGGAGGAGAAAAAGGATGAGCTGGAGGTGACAGTTAATGAAATACTAACCGGAAAGGAAACACAGCCAAGATTTCTATCCAAGAAATGAAACTGTCTTGCTGTGAACCAGGAAATGCTTCCTTATTCTTCCCTTACATGTTAGGCAAGATGCTCAGCCCCTGCCTCCCTATCACCCAACACCACATCTAAATCTGGCAGAAATTACCAGGCACTGAGCCTAAACAGACTCGGCCTAGTAGGCAGGGAGAAGTGGAACGTACCTGTGAACCGAACTCATGGCATGGATACATGATGGGAATACTGCGTGTAGTAGGTCCACGATCCAGGCAGATTCCATTATCCAAGGAGTTTTTCATCTGTAGGGAAAAAGCATTCCAGCACTATTGGAAACAGGCAGAGAAAGAGGACATCAAGCTTCCCTAGGCCCTACACAAAACCCAACAGCCTAGTCGGGCAGGCACATGTCTA
Organism: Dolichotis patagonum; assembly: GCA_004027295.1. Lineage (NCBI taxonomy): Eukaryota > Metazoa > Chordata > Mammalia > Rodentia > Caviidae > Dolichotis > Dolichotis patagonum. The sequence goes on from PVJX010014226.1 coordinate 12,960, forward strand.
TAATCCCAGCACTTGGGACGCTAAAGCAGAAGAGTTGCAAGCTCCAGCCTAGCCTGGATGATTTAGCAACACCTTGTCTCAGAGAATAACAAGAAGGGTTGGAGATGTAGTTCTGTGTGACAGCCTGGCCTCAATCCCTAGTACTACCAAAAAAAAAAAAATGGAAAGAAGGAAGGAGGGAAGAAACAAAAAAAGAGAAAAAGAAAAGGAAAGAAAAGAAACCACCAGCCAAAAGAAGTGGAGCCCGGGATCCTGGCAGCATTTTCTAAACACTGGGAGACATGAATGCTTAGGGGAGGTGCTGCCGTGATGTGGCTTCTGGTGCACACCGCCACTCCAGCAGGCAGAGAAGGGGCAGTGTGCCCAGGTTAGGTAGACTGGGGAGAAGCTGAGAGGTCAGCAGGGCCTGCTGTTGGCCCAGGGACAGAGAGGCAGAGAGAAGGGAAAGAAGTAGGAGTTGAGGAGCAAGAAAGGAAAGGTTCAGGATGGAGTAGGATAGGACAGGAATCCTGGCTAGTATGAGTTTAAGCTGGGAAGTCATGTAATCTGGATTTCACTGTCTTTGAAAACCAAACTTTAAAAATCTGAAAATGCAATTTCATAATACATACTCTTCCATAGCCCACAATGTCATGGATTGGGATTGGCTTCAGGAGTGGATAAACATTTTTCAGGTACCAGTCAAAACTTTTACATTTCAGTTTCTCCTGGAGCATCCTTTTGGAAGAGATGTCTCCATAATCAATCCCAGAGTTCTAAAGAAGAAAACAGAAAGCACCATGAGTTTCCGTGCCTCCCTATGTTTCCTCCTTAACTCCACTAAAGGTGCAGACCAAAAATGACGGAACTGAGGATTATCTTGATGTGCAGGAAGTAACCTTTATGTTTTGCATTTACAGAAAAAAATGGAAAAGCCTTGAATCCTAGGACCTCTGCTGGTTCCACAGATGTTTACAAAGCCTGCATGTGGAGGCTACTTGGGTTTATTCCTTAGCACATATTTCTCCTGTTTGGGATGCTATTTGCTTCAACAAGGCACATAATGTTCCTCCTGATGGCCCAAAAGGCTTTCAAAGGAATTCTAGCACCCAGATCTGGAGGTGAGAGATTTCCTAGAAGTGATATTTGTGAGTAATCAAAGTGAAAAGACAAAAAAGAGGCAAATTAAGAAGGAAACGTAAAAACCACATGAGTATCTGCCTTTGTCCAGAACCTTCCCTTGAGGTTCATTGCAGATTGTACCTTATAGATGGTTCACTGAGTTAGGGAAAGTTCCCACTACAGTTTGGTACATTCACAAATACGACTCTGTGGAGGGAGAAAAAAAGAAGAGTGCACGTTTTCCCATCACACCTTGGTTTACTGGGCACTAGAAAATTTCTTTCCCATGTTTCCCAACAACCAGCTAACTGTGTATCATTGGCACTTTGATGAAGGGATTTTTAAAATTGTATTTTAAAAAGGGTAAAATTAAATTGAACAAAACACATAAGAAAACAATGTAAGAGACACAGATTTCAAAGCAAGACAATCGGAGATCTTCACTGTCTATCACATTGTCTCTTGTTTTCTTCCAAATAGTTGTCCATATTTTCACATACAATGAATTCATACAAAAAATTAATATAGAACTAATCAGAACAGGATGGTGAAGGCATTTTAGGTCTTCAAGACCAGACATTAAGGAAGTCAACAAGGGCCGCGATAATGTCTCTCATTCTCTTCAAAATAGTTGTCCATACCTTCACATATGTTGAAATTAAACAAACCAAAAAAAGAAAAAAAACCAGACTAAAATCACTCTGAACAAAGAATAATAATATTGCTGGATTTCACATCATGATGCTACAGAATCACCAATGGGTACCCTAGTGTCTCTTTTTCTTCAAAGTAGCTGTTCATTTCATCATGCATTATATAATCAATTCTCATAAACTGTTTAGAAGTTCTACATGTGCATGAGTCTCTACATGTATACCTATTCTTTCTGTATTAGAGGGAAAAACAGAACAAGACAAGACAAAACAAATTCCTAGAAAAACATAAAAGGAAAAAGACATATAAACAACAATAGCAAAGAGCCCAGAACACCGACAATATAGGCCTTCAAAATAAGGTGGTATGAGCATGACTAGGCTTGTTATTTTACATAATGATTTTCAAGAGTTTCTCAGATCACCATACAACAATATGCACAATTGTTCCAATTCTATGAATGTTAACCATTTTGTTTCAAGAACTTATAGAATTTGTAGCACAATCATCTTAGCTATCCTAAGTATGTTTATATAATTTTAGATACTTTTTCTTTTCCCATCCTTTTTCTTTTTCCTCATTTTCCCTGAGATATTATTTTTCCCCTTTAAGCAGATTCTTGTCCTTTCACTGTGTTTTTGAGTTTTTTGTATCTTATGTACTCTTCCCATTTCTTATACTAAGGAGACTATATAGTATTTACATATGTAAGTTTGATTTATTTCACTTATGAGTATGGTCTCAAGTTACATCCAATTGCTTATAAATATCTCAATGTGATCATTCTTTATAACAGAGTAGTACTCCACTGTATAAAAATACCATGCCTTTTTTATCCATTCCTCAGTTGATGGGCATTTAAGTTGTTTCCAGGATCTGGCTATTACAAATTGTGCTGCTATAAACATGGGTGCACATATATCACTGTGGTATGATGTTTTTGGTTCTTCTGGGAATATGCCCAGAAGTGGAATAGCTCAGTCAAGTGGGATCTCCAATCCCAGGCTTTTGAGGGACCTCCAGATTGACCTCCACAGTGGTTGCAACAGTCTACACTCCCACCAAAAGTGCAGAAGAGTTCCTTTTTCCCTGCAGCCTAAGTATTTCATTTTTTTTGGATGCTATTGTGAAGGGTGTGGCTTCTCTTATTTCTCTGTTAGTCATTTTGTCATTAGTGTATAGGAATGCTATTGATTTTTGAGTGTTGACTTTGTATCCAGCTACATTACTGAATTTATTTATTATGCCTAAGAGTCTTTCAATGGAGTTTTGGGGGTCTTCTATGTAGAGTATCATGTCATCTGCAAATAATGATAATTTAACTTCCTTTTTTCCTATCCTTACTCCTTTTATTTTTCTCTCTTGTCTAATACCTCTGGCTAGTATTTCCAGCACTATATTGAATAAGAGTGGTGATAATGGACATCCTTGTCTTGTTCCTGATTTTAGGGTAAAGGCTTTTAGTTTTTGGTCATTTAATATGATGCTAGCTGTTGGTTTGTCATAGATGGCTTTTATCATATTGAGGTAAAGACCATCTATTCCAATTTTCTCTAAGGTTTTTATCATGAATAAGTATTGGACTTTATCAAAAGCTTTTTCTGCATCTATAGAAATGATTATGTGGTTCTTATTTTTGGCTCTATTGATATGGTGGATTACATTTATTGATTTGCATATGTTGAACCATCCATGCATTCCTGGGATGAATTCCACTTGGTCATGGTGTATAATCTTCTTGATGATTTTCTGCATTCTGTTTGCCAATATTTTATTGAGAATTTTTGCATCTATGTTCATTAGGGAGATTGGCCTATAGTCCTCATTTTTAGTTGAGTCTTTCTCAGGTTTTGGGATTAGAGTAACGTTTGCTTCCAGGAATGAGTTATGGAAAATTGTTTCCCTTTCAATTTCACTGAAAAGTTTGAGAAGTGTCAGCATTAAATCTCCTTTGAATTTCTTGTAGAATTCCACGGTGAACCATCTGGACATGGGCTTTCCCTTGTTGGTAGGCATTTAATTACATTTTCAATTTTGTTAATTGAAATGGGGTTATTCAGTAGTTTTACATCTTCTTGACCCAGCTTTGGTAATTCATATGTTTCCAGGAATCTGTCCATTTCTTCTGCGTTATCAAGCATATGAGAATAGAGGTTTTTGAAATAGGTATTGATGATCTTCTGTATTTCCATAGGGTCTGTAGTGACTTCACCCTTTTCATTTCTTATAGCATGAATTTGAGTTTTTTCTTTCCTTTTTTAATAAGATTGGCTAGATGTCTGTTAATTTTATGTCTTCTTTCAAAGAATCAACTCTTTGATTCATTGATTCTTTGTATTGTTTTCTTATTCTCTATTGCATTGATTTCTGCTCTGACCTTTATAATTTCCTCCCCTCTTTTGGCTTTGGGCTTGACTTGCTCTTCTTTTTCTAGATGTTTGAGGTGTAGCATCAGGTTGTTTATTTGTGCTCATTCTGTTTTCCTGATGTAGGAGTTCACCACAATAAATTTTCCTCTGAGGATTGCTTTCATTGCATTCCACAGGTTCCGCTAAGATGTATTTGTATTTTCATTTATCTGTAAATATTGTTTAATTTCTATTTTAATTTCCTCTGTGACCCACTGATTGTTCAGGAGTGTATTTTTCAATTTCCATGTGTTGGTGGGGTTTTTGCAGTTTCTTTCATCATTAGTTTCTAGTTTCATGGCACTATGATCCAATAACATGCCTGGGATAATTTCAATTCTTTTGCATTTACTTAAGCATGTTCTGTGGGTTAGTATATGGTTTATTTTAGAGAACGTTCCATGAGCTGCTGAGAAGAATGTATATTTTGATGTTGTTGAGTGGAATACTCTGTATATGTCTAACAAGTCCGTTTGTTCACAGGTATGATTCAGTTCTGTTATTTCTTTGCTGATTTTTTGTCTAGTTCATCTGTCCCTTTGTGTCAATGGCATGTTAAGGTCTCCTGTTATAATTGTGTGATTGCTTATTTGATTTTTCATTTCTGTTAATATTTGTTTTATATACCAGGGTGATACCAAATTTGGTGCATAGATATTTAAGATTGTTATCTCTTCCTCTTGAAGTTTTCCCCTAACCAGTATGTAGTGGCTTTCTTTATCTCTCTGGATCATTCTTGGTTTGAAGTTCACATTGTATGAAAACAATAGCTACTCCTGCTTTTTGGGGGGATCCTGTTGCATGGAGTATTGTTTTCTATCCTTTGACTTTCCGTCTATGAGTTTCCTTTTGGGTTAGATGGGTTTCCTGTGCACAGCACATGGTTGGGTATTGTTTTTTGATCCATTCTGCCAGTCTGTTTCTTTTAACTGGTGAAGTGAGGCCATTTACATTAATAGTTATAACTGATATATATTGGTTTACTTTTGACATGTTATTTTTCTGCTGTTGATTCTTTACTTTTCCACTCTGTTTAATTGTTTGCTTTGCCTTTGCTTAGTGGTTTTTCCCCATGTCTGTCTAGAATGTCCTTCAATATTCTTTGCAGGGTTGGTTTGGTGGTCATGAAATTCTTCAGCTGTTCTTTGTCATGGAAGTATCTTATTTCTCCACCCATTATGAAGGACAGTTTTGCAAGGTACATCAGTCTGAGTTGGAAGTCATTTTCCTTTAGGATCTGAAATACTTCACTCCATGTTCTGCTTGACTTCATTGTTTGTGTTGAGAAGTCTGCTGTGATTCTGATAGGATTTCCTTTATAGGTGACCTGTCTCTTCTCTCTATTCTGTTCTTATGTTGGATTTCTGAGATGTTGATGATTATATGTCTGGGTGTAGTTTTATTTTGTTTATGGTTATTTGGAGTTCTATATGCTTCATTGATCTGTATGTCAGTTTCCATTCTCATGTTTGGGAAGTTGTCAGCTATTACTTCTGTAAATAGCTCTTGAAACCATTTGTGTTGTCACCTTCCTTTTCATTTATACCTATCAATCTTATGTTGTTTTTCTCTGCATCATCTTGTAGTTGTTGAATTGTTATTTCCTAGTTCCTTGTTATTTTTAAAAGATCTTTACTTTCCTGTTCACCAGCTGCAATCTTATCTTCAAGGTCTGAAATTCTCTCTTCACTTTCATTGAGGCAGTTTTGTCAACTTTTAATGGAATTTTTTATTTCCTGTATATCTGCTTCATGCATTGTTTCTTTTTTATATTTTTCATTTAGTGTTTCCATCTTTTTGCATTGTTCCTCTAATTTTTTAACTATGTCTTCTTTAGATGTGTTTAGTATTTCTTTCATTACATTTATCATTTCTTCTTTTACCTGGGAGACTATTTCTGATTTGAGTTCTTTTATAGCTTCCCAGAGTTGTTTCTTTACTTCAGTTGATATCATTTCAGGAATTTCAGGTGTATGGCTTATATTTTCTTCTGTGTCCATTTCTCCTACACTTGCTTGTATTGGGTTGGAAATTTGAGATTCCATTTTGCCCTTTCATTTTGTCATTTTTCTATATTTCTGGGTTTTGGGTGATGTTTCAAAGCTTCCCCCATGGACTGGGGATTACCTGGCCCACTTTTGGTGGACTGCTGATAACTGCTAGCCACTTGGAGCTCTCCGGGCTTGGGCCAGTTGGGCCCACGGGACTCCCATGTATCCTCTAATGATTTCAGACACAGGACGTGGTCTTACTGCCTGGGAGTGATGTTCCAAGGCTTCCCTGTGTGTTGGAATTAATCTGAACATGCGGTTAGGGACTGGGACTGGATTCCGATCCCTGCTAGCTGCTTGGAGTTCTCTGGGCATGGCCCAGTTAGTCCCGTGGGGACTTCCCATGCATCCTAGGGTGATTTCAGATGCAGGCCATGGTCTTACTGCCTGGGAGCAAAGTTCCAAGGTTTCCCCGTATGCTGGGATTCAACCCACGCCTGCAGTCAGGGCCCCATGAAGGATTTTTATTGTTTTGTTTTGTTTTGTTTTTCACTTTGGTTTGGTTGGTTTATTTGTGTGGTACTGGGCTGGAACTTGCAACCCTCCTCTCTCAGCTTTGATGACTCTGTCCAAAGTGAGGGCTTTGATGACTATGAATTCTGAAGAAGTCTCAGGCATTTCTGTACACATTTACTTTTTTCATCCCAGTGTGCTTCATGCTTATCTGGGCTCCATCTTGTTTCCAGACATTCTTTTCTAGATCTGTTCCACAGTCTCCACCACCCTGAGTCTCTATTTTTCTGGAAGATAATTTTCAGATCCAGAGTGCTGGAAGGGGAGAGTTTGCTGATGATTCTCTATATGCAATAATGCTTGGGCCCAGAATAGGGGGCAGCATATCACACCAAGTTCAGGCAACCAGAGCAGCAGATGTGAACTCAGCCAAGTGCATTATCCTCATTCAAGTCCCTCCATTGAAATCATTGTACCTACCTTCACCATGTTACATGTGCTGCTATGCCTGTATCCTCCTAAGACTGGGAATACCTGATATCCAATTGTTTCCCCCAAAGAATCCCCCAGTGTGAGAGAAGGATGACAAGCAAATTTCCTTGGTTTGATTGTCATCTCTGCTACTACTTGCATCTGTGCTACCTTCAGCTAGCCACTTCCAGCTCTCTGTGATTTAACTTCCTTGTCTATGGACACCCCCACAGGTATGTCCAGTGGTTCCTGAGTTACTTTATAAAAGTGTATGGGCTTCCAGAAGATGGCAGAATGGTAAGCACAGAGAAACAGCCCTTCTGGGATTTGGAATCTAGATGCTGGAATACAGAAACATGAGGAAGAGAAAGAAGAAGGGAGTGGGTCTCCAGGACCCAGAAAGGACTTGAAGTAATAATTGGAGCCCACAGTGAGAGCAAAAAGAGGGATTAAAGTGCAGAAGAGAGAGGTGGAAAGTAGCACTTTCTCCTTGAGGCCTAGCTCAAGACATTGGAGGGCAGCTTGAATCTGCAGACACATAGTATCTACTAGCAACTCAAGAGAGCTCCATGGAGAAATGCACCAGTGGAATAGAGCCCTGGGCACTGCAAACTGCAGTGGCTAGTGAGTAATTCAGGTTCAGAATCCCCCAGGGGAGGATGATTGGCCAGTTGCCACTTTGGAAAGGGGCCAATTGAATTCAGAACTCAGAGCAGCTGTGGATTAGCTCCATCTAGTGGCCCCCAGTGTCAAGGTGTGGTACACTCAAATTCAAACCAGCAGGAGGTCAGGAAGTAGAGTTGAAACCAGCAAGGAGTCAAATTCAAGACAGTAAGAAGCACCTTCAATGTTGAGGGAAGAACAACTCAGGCTCCTAGGTTCACAACCAGAAACCAGAAACATGTTGAACTTTAGTAGAACTAAAGGTGTGGGTTTGCCAGGATTTTCCACCACTGTAATTCTATTCTGGTTTGCTAGGATTAGTCAACATGGATCTGGGCTCTGTCTGCCCCTTCTGTCTACCAATGATGGCACAGACATGCCCTGAAGTGAAATTTTTTTTTCTGCTTTTTTCCTTTCTTTGCTTTATAAATTTAAAAAATTTGAAGGAGCACTTAGGAAAATGATGGAAACCATGAATGCTCAGTATAGGAAAGAAATGGAACAGATTTAATCATATATCCAGGAGATTAAAAATTCTATTGAAAGTATATGCAGCAGAATAAATCAATATAAACACAGAATATCGGATATAGAAGGTAAGATTGTGGTTAGCAATCATGAAAAGAAAGATTTCTTAAAAATAGCAGAGAAACAAAAAAAACAATGAATGGTAGGTGATGCAGAGAATAATAAAATAACATTGATCAAAATCAATGAAACTGCAGGAGACAGTGCACATGACATAAAAAGAAACTTGTTCACAGAAATAATGGCAGAAAACTTCCCAAGCGTGATGAAAAATTTGACATACAAATAAGTAAGGCATACAGAATTCCAATTAGCCATGACCAAAGAAGCCTACCCCAAGGCATATAATAGTCAAAATTCTAGAAATTCAACAAAATGCAGAATATTAAAAACTGTTAAGAAAAAGAAATAAATCACTTATAAAGGAAAGTCCATAAAAATTAAACAGACTTTTCAACAAAAACCCTTAAGTCAAGAAGAGCTTGAAATATTTCAAACCCTAAAGAAAACAGTCTCCAACCCAGAGTGATGTGCCTTCCAAAACTATCACTCAAAATTGATAGAGAAATAAGATACTTCCATGACAAAGAATACCTGAGGAAACTCATGACCACCAACCCAGCACTCAAAAATGTTCTGAAAGACATTCTAATTATTATTATTATTATTATTATTATTATTATTATTATTATTATTTGGTACTGGGGATCGAACTCACAACCTCACGCTTGCCAGGCAGGTGCTTATGCTGAGCTAAATCCGCAGCCTTTGAAAGACATTCGAGAAAGAGCTAACAAAGACTACAATTCTCTCAATCCTGAGAGAATCAATCCACCAGGCAAGACAAGTAATTAAACAGAAGGGAAAGAAAGGGAACCAACAATAGGAAAATAATGGGACCAGAATAGGTCAATACATATAAGTTATAAACCTTCAATGTACATGGTATCAATTCACCAATCAAAAGAAACAAACTAGCAGAATGGATGAAGAAACATGATGCAACAATATCCTGCACACAGGAAACACACTTAACTCAAAAAGAACTTCACAGATTCCATGTGACAGAAATCCAGAAAGAAGCAGAGGCTTCTATTATATTTGCAGACAAAGTGGATTTCAAGCTAAGACTGATCAAAGAAACAAAAGGATAAAAATATTCTTGTAAAAGATGTGCAATCCAAGAGAAGGAGATAACAATCATAAATATATATGCACCAAATACCATATTACCCAACTGTATAAACAAATATTAATGGGCATGAAAAATTAAATGAGCACCAATACAATTGTAATGAGGAAACTCAGTACCCCACTGTGACAAATAGATTGACTGGACAAAGAAATCAACAAAAAATACCAAAACTGAACCAAAATTTTGAATGAATGGACTTAGTAGATGTCTACAGAGTGTTCCATCCCATAGCATCAGAATTATATTCTCTTAGCTGCATGTGGGATGTTCTCCAAAACAGACCATGAACTAACTCATAGAACATGCTTAAATAAATGCAAAGGAATTAAAATTATCTCATACACAGTATCAGGTCATGGTGCAATGAAATTGGAAACCAATGACAAAAAGAAAAACACAAAAACTTTACAAACACATGGAAATTAACACCCTCCTAAACAACCACTGGGTCATAAATGAAATTAAAGAAGAAATTAGACATCTTGTACAATTGATTGATAATTACAACACAACATATCAGAACTTACGTGATGCAATAAAAGCAGTCCTGTGAGGGAAACTTAAACTGATGAATTCCCCTATCAGAAAAACAGAGTGAGCTGAAATAAACAACTTAATGTTGAACCTCAAGCTTCTAGAAAAAGAAGAGCAGAAGAATAAAAGGAACAAGAAAAAGAGGAGGAGGAGGAACAGAAAGAGGAGGAGGTGGGCAAGCCTAAAGCTCATACAAGAGGGGCAATTATAAATATCAGAGCAAAAATTAATATACGACTAAGAAAAAAATATAAAGAATCAGTAAATTGAAGATTTGGTTCTTTGAAAAATTAAATAAATTTGACAAAACTTTTCCCAACCTTACCAAAAAAGGAAAGAAAAGATCCAAGTCCATGCACTTAGGAGTGGAAAGGGTGAAATCAAAATGAATCCTGCAGAAATCCAGAAGACTATCAGTACTTATTTCAAGAAACTTTATTCTAATAAGATGAAAAACACAGAAGAAATGAATTACCAAAGCTGAATCAAGAAGATATAAAAGTTTTAAATAGCATAATATCAGTCAATGAAGTTGAAGATGTAATTAAAAATCTACCAACAAAGAAAAACTCAGATCCTAATAGATTTTACAAGAAATCTACAAGAATCCTGGTGGATTGTACAGCTGAATTCTACAAAAAATTTTAAAAGATCTAATTCCACTGCTCAAACTTTCTAATGAAATTGAACAGGAAAAAATACTCCCAAACTCATTCCTTTAAGCAAGTATTATACTGATATCAAAACCAAAAAAGGACCCAACAAAGAAAGAGAACTATAGGCCAATTGTCTTAATAAACATAGATGCAAAAAGCCTCAGTAAGATACTGGCAAATGGCAGCACATCATGAAGGAGATTATACAACATGACCAAGCAGAATTCATTCCAGGGATGCAAGGACGGTTCAACATAAGCCATTCAATAAATGTAATACTCCATCTTAACAGAGCCAAGGACAAAAACTACGTGATCATCTCAAAGCTGCAGAAAAGCATTTAACAAAGTCCGACACCCTATTCATGATAAAAACACTACATAAAATTGAAATACATGGTCTTTATCTCAATCTGATAAAAGCCACCTGTTATGGTTTATGTTTAGATGTCTCTCCAGAAGCTCATGTAGTCATAGGTGCATTTTTTTTCAAAAGTGGGTGAATCTAGAGTATATGATTGATCATAGTGCAACACTAGAATTAAGAGTGCCAGGATTGGTTTGGCAACACCTTAAACCCCGCAGCCTATAAAAACCAGTAGAATATAAAAGGGAGAGAAAAAAGTTGCCCAAGTCCTTTGCTTGCTTTAGTACCTTCTGCCCACCATGAATTGTTTCTCCTCTGTGATGCCTGTGTAATGTGCCACCTTGCCTTGTAGTCAGCCAATTATAGACTGAAACCTCTACAAATTGTGAGCTAAAATAAACTTCTTCCTCTCTAACTTTGGGTGTTGTATATTTTTTCTCAGCAATGAGAGCATAGTAATTAACACACCACCTATGACAAACCAACAGCCAACATCATACTAAATGGTCAAAAACTGAAAGCTTTCACTCTAAAATCACTATCCTGATAGCGGATATCCTAGTGGAAAAAGATGTGATATTTTTATACAATGGAATACTCAGCTATGAAGAAGGATGATCTTGAGGCCTTCATAGGTAAATGGAGACAATTTGAGACTATCCTCATTAGTTAAATAAATAAGAATCATATTTATAAATATTGCATTGTGTCTCTACTGTAAGAAGTAATAAGAAATGTAGGAGTAATAAAACCCAAAATGTGTAGCTGCTACTGTAAAAAAGAGTGGAAAACAAAGTGCTCTAAAGGATATAATTGCATGTATGGTTAAGTGTGCAAGATGAATGACCATATTACTGTTTTTGTTAGATTGTGGAGCAGAACTGTTAACAATCTCATTGTTTGAATGTGTACTTTGTATGTTTTAATTTTGTGACTTGAACAACTATTTCCAAGATGACAGTATGTAACTTATCAACTAGTGATTTCTTAGTGTTTTTTTGTTCTTTTCTTTTTTTCCTTGGAATTCTGTATTGTTGCTACCTTTTTTTGTTTTGTTTTGTTTTTTTCTGTTTAAATAGAATTTAAAAATATAAAAAGAGAGATAATGGAGGGAAAATGGAAAACAAAGCTTTTGTAAACAAGGAGGTAAAGAAGAAGAAAAGAGTAGGGGAATGGGAAAAAAAGAAAATATATCATGTACAAGTACAAATTCTCTGTGATAAATAAGATCATTATGTATATCTAGAATGCACAAATAAAATTAATATAAAAAATCAAGTAACTAAATAAAACAGTGTATGGAATACAGCATTGTTATATAAATGCAAAGTGTCCCTATTGCTGCACTTTGGGGATATAGCCTGAATGCTTTAGAACTAGGATGACATATTTCTGCATACCCTTTCCATTCCCCACCACCACCACCACCACCTCCTCCATTATCCATCCTCTTCTGCTTCATTTTAGCCCTTGACAAACCTGAAGTGGTAAGTTCCAGGCCAGGTAGACCATGTGTTTGTACTTATCCATCCAGGTCTCAGCAACACGCAGAGCATTGCGCTTCATGGGAACAACTAGATCCAAGGCGTAGGGCTTGTGGTGACGCTCCACATGGGCTACTCGGGAACAGGGTAAGATTTCAATCTTCCCGCCACACTGCCACGCCTGCAAGAGAAGGGTGGAATCACTTGAGTGTGTTGGGTTGAGTCTACCTACAGTCAGTGAACTGTGTGACTCCTTGACTCACAGGGTAATCCTAAAAATTATTTAAAGACTAATTTTTATCCTCCCACTCCCACCTGTAGGTCACCTCACCTTCTTACTTAAACCGCCCTTCTTTAAGAGTCTACCAAAATGCCTCTCTACTGTCAAAAAGAAAAGCCACTGAAACCCCTCCTCCTTCAGGAAGCGCTCCTAAAAGGACCCAAAGTGGGGCACTTCTGTTCCCTTGGTCCTAAGGAAAGTACCTACATCCTGAGAGGCACTGCATCCTGAACTTTTCTCACTAGACTTAGCTTTTCATGAGCCTTCCTGCCTACATGTTAAATACAAAGCCAAGGTGTAGACATTCTCTGAGGTGGCCTCCATTATCCACCCACCAAATGTCCACATTCTTACCTAATCTCCTTCCCTTGATTGTGAGTCTATTACCAAAGGTGTATGGTTAAGGTTAAAGAACACACTTGATTATATGTCTATGTTTACAAGACACAAGACTGTAGTGTCCATCTGACTGGGAGACAGTTTCTCATGGGCTTTGAAAAAGCCATCCAAAGTATTGTGAACTACCTTATGAAGAGGACTACATGGCAAGAAACCAAGAGTGGCTTCCAGATGATCACCTCAAACACTGATTGCTCCCTCAGTATGGAAGACACAAAGGAACTTAGTGCTATCAACAATCATGTGGTCCTGAAAACAGATCCTTCTACATTTTAGTCTGTGACAATCCAACCCTGGTCTATACCTTGGCTACACCCTTGCCCAGGACTCGGCTAAATTGCAGACCTCTGACTTACACAAGCTGTAGGATAAAGAATGCATTTTGCTTTAAGACATTAGGTTCATGATAATATTGTTACACAGCAATAGGTATCAATGTAAAAGCTATCATGACTTATGATGCTACAAATGTTTCTCCTTACCACACTTGATTGGTGCAAACATACTCACCAAAATATGTGTTCTAATATTGGGCTTAGAAAATATCTCCATCCCCATGGACAATAGAACTATCTAATCATGTTGGGTTGATATCATGCAGTCTGTGTCCAGGTGAGTTGTAGTTCTTGAGAGCTAACTTGTTCCCAAGCTGAAGTTAAAGTCTACTGCTCTCTGGCCAGTGGGAGTCCCTGAGATGTGGATGGGTAGTTGGGCTCTGTTGGCTTGGTTGTCAGAAGGACATCAAAAGAGTATCCTCCTGAAGAGCCAGTTCTATTGTATGACTTTCATGTTTTTCATCCCTTTTTCTACTTACTAACTCATAGATCCCTCCACCAGGCATCCCACAGCCCAGAATAATGAAGTGGAGAAGATCACACTTGGAAGTCAGACTGACCTATGTTTGAATCCTGACTTCACACCTGGCAGCTGGGGAAAAAATGCTCACCCTTGCTTGAGCCTCAGCTCACTCATCTGCAGACAGGATGAGCCCAACCTCCCAGGGTGATAATAGGAGCCAAAGGACCTAACCAGTACTCACTGCAGCAGCCTCTAAGATTACCCTGAAGCACATTTTCTCTCCCATTAACCTGCTCTATTTCTCCTCTGTAGTCAGAACCATGTGATTACATCCAATTTGCTCTTCCTACAGTCATGCAAATAGAAGTACAAATAAAACTTCACTTCAATTTTCCTAGTTGACAAAAGTTTCCAATTTATAGAAATTTAGGGGGGAAAATCATCTGTTGGCATAAGAAATCCTCGATGCAAATTAAAAATCAGGATTGCCATTTAAGAAGTGATGTTATTGATTATCTTTGCCCAATAGTTTTCAAATTTTACTTCCCCAGTGTATTCTCAGTTGCCAAATTCCCTCTTCTCTTCCTCTTCTTCTCCCTCTGCTCCTCTCTTTCTTCCCTCTCCACCCCTTTCTTATCCTTCTACCCCACTGTGACACATGCACACAGACATGAAGCCTCCACTTATAGCAACAGTGGGTAACTGTCATGCTGTCCTAACACTTCTCATGAAATTAACTCTCACAATGCAGGTATTGCTGTCATCTCTGTCTGGGTGCCTTCCCAAGGTGTATCAGCTGATCTATGGTAAAGCCTGATTCTGGACCCAAAAAACCCCTGTGTTAAGCTCTGGCATAGTATAATTGCTTCATAAATACTGACTTTCTTTTTCTCTTCCTCATCCCCATTTATACATCCATGGGTACCAGCACTGTCACGCCCACTAGGTGTCAGAAGAAAACACCCCATGTAGCTCCAAGATTTGTTATATGAAAAAGACAGGATCTAATGAAAAATGCTCAGAATCACTAACTAACCATCAGACAAACGCAAGTCACGATTGCTGGGGTGAGGACTGGAAGGGTTTATCTCCCACCTGGCTCTTCCTTCACTTTCTCTGCTTTGGGGTGGCTGTGCCATGAGCAGCAGCTCCTCTGCCATGCCCCCCATCATGCTGTCCTGCCTCCAAGTCAGCCAATCCTGGACTGTAATTGTGAGGTAAAGCAAACCTCTCCTCCATTCAGTAGTGGCTGTTGGGTATTGTGTCCCAAAGATTAGAAAAGCAACTGAGACATTTCGGAAAGGATGTGCAAGAAATCTGTTCTAAATTGATTGCAATGTGTGGACTTTACCAGCTCTAATGCTTCATGCCACTTCGAGTTTGGCCATGTGGATTATTTTGAGGCAGCATGATGCTTTCAACCTTGAGCCTCAAGAGACTTCATATCATCCCACTTGATCTCTGGTGGACCACAAAAAAATGTCTGCTGTCCTATCAGACTGAGCCCCATATTAAATATACATGGAAAAGTGCACCCAATTCAAGCTAGGCTGGACCATCAAATCTGTGAGACTCAATTATTACTGCTTTAAACAAACAAGTTTGAGATGGGTTGTTATACAGCTTTTGTTTTGTTTTACATTATTAATGAACCCGCACCTGGATTTCTCTAGACCCAAGTTCCCTGATACAGCCTAAACATTCATGTTGTACATTTGACCTAAACAAACAAAAGAAGCTGCCGGGGCAGATGAGAGGGCCCACTGTTGAAATGTGAAGCCAGGATTATTTCAAGCACAGGAAGCCTCAGAGAATGAGGACTAGACTAAGGATTTATTGCTGCATGCATCCCTAGATATTCCTCCTAGACTGTATCTCAGCACAGACTCGTGCCACCATGCCCATTGCTCTGTCTGGTCCACACAGAAACAGGCTGGCTTCCTACATATCTGTATTCCTTCCTCTCTCTACCCACTCCAGTTTCTCAGTCTTTGAATTTGCAGAGTGCTATCTTCCCCTGAAGGTGGTTTATTCAAGGAGATGCTTGGAAAATGTCTGGGTCCTCAGAGGAAATTGGAGCAACATCTGCTTAGCCTCAGCTCTATCTTCCCAACTATATTTCCTAAATGATGTAGTCCTACATACGAAAGCTGCACTCAAGGAATCCCACTGCCAATCCTTCCTTGGCCTGGTGACCCTGAAACAAAATTTGCCTGCTTCTTGAGCCAATGATATTCATCCTCTTCTAGGATTCTAGAGATCCTATTAACTTCCTGTTATCTTTCTGTTATTATTTGGATCTGTGGCCCCAAAGGCCACATGGTAAAGTTCTGGTTGCCAATGTAGGATACTATAGATGGAAGAACTCTTAAGAAGTGGATCCAAATGTGTAGAAGGTAGATCACTGGTGGGCGTGCTGGTGAAGGTCATACTGAGACTCCAGCCCTTTCTAGTCTTTTACTTCCCAGGTGCCATGCTGCAAAGGTTCCTCCACTATGAGCTCCCTGCTGTGATGTTTTGCCTCACTACATGCCCAAGGACAACAGGGCCAAGTAACCATAAACTAAAACTCTGAAATTATGAGCCAAAACAATTACTGCTTCCTTTTAAGGAGTTTATCTCAGATATTTTGTTACAAGGATAGAGAACTGACCAAAGCACTCTCCTTCTGCTTTGTCCCATAAACAGCAGAGAAATGTACATACCCTCAAACTAAGCTCCACGTTCTCTCCTCCGTAGACCAGCATCCCATCGTCCAGAGCTCCAATCTCTCCCAGGAAGAGCCTGTTGGCAGCCAAGATGCCCATGATGGAAGGGCTCCTGGACAGCACACAGGAAGAGAGTCACTAACCTCTGAGGAACAGGTCAGGATGAGGTGAGGGTTGGGAAGCCCCGTGAGAGCTTGGTCTTTAGGACTCCACCTACCCCTCTTCTGATCATACAAGCCTTTTAAATCCACAGGCAGGAGGTAGTGCTGTAGCCTCTTCCTGCCTGCTGTGCTATTATAAACCTCAAATTATATTGAAGTTACGTCTTCATCTCAGGATCCCAATTTCATAGCCTGATAATGGTTTAAATGGCCCAAGTGTCTCCTAAAATATTAAATATATTATTTGGTTTTTGACTGGAACCTCTAAATGACCCCAAATGCTTGTGATTTCTTCTCTGGGTTGATTTCTTCTAATTTCTTGTCCTTCAGCCCAGCTCATCCACTTTTTTATCCCATTACTATTACTACCACCAAACATAAACTGGTCTCGCAAACTTCATTCCTGGTTCCCCCATGTGCCAATCAAGGCCCCAGAATCTACACAGATATACCTCACTGGGGCAGTGACATCGCCCAGAGCAATCCAGGTTTGTGGCACTAAGTCATAGCGGCACCACAGTTGCCAGTTAAACCCATCCACTGCCAGTTCATACTTCAACAGTTTGAAGGTATCAAAAAGAACATTGTCGAACACAGGAGATATAATCACAGTGCGGTCTTCCTGAATTCGAGCTAAGATGGGTTCTGCCCTGGAAGAAAAGCAAGTAATGAGCCAAGCTGGAAGATAAGGCAAGCAGCAGGAATGGGCAGACAAACCAGCTCACTGCACCTTGCCCAGACATAGACTGCCTTCTCACTTCTACCGTGCAGGCCAGTGAGCAGGACTCTCCAGGGCCCCCAGAATTTCTGTAGCTTTCAAGATAGTTGAGGCTGCTAACAACTGACCCAATACAAGGGCAGATGGCACCCCTGAGCCATCCTTGGGCAACTGGGAACCAGGACTGTGGTCAATATTCTATATGAATTTCTACTATGTTATGTGTCCATTTCTGAAATAATGTCCTTTTCTGTGTGGTTCGCTACATTCTCCATCTAATCTTTATTACATGTCATCTCAGGGCTGGGAAAAACATCTGGAACTGTAAGTGGGGAGTTTCTTGATTTTACAGAGAAAGACAAAAATGTCTAGTTAAGTGAAGTGACTTTGTTAAAGTCACATGGTGTTTAGCAAAGTCAGGCTCAGGATCTAGCTGTGGATTGTCCCAGCCCATTGTTTCTTCTGTAACACTACACTATTTCTCTTAGCCACCCAGAATGCCTTGAGTAACAACTTCCTTTTGCTTCAGTTCTTGCTTGGCTTGTCCAATTCCCACACCATCCTATCATGTGTTCAGTATTAACATATTATCTCTGACCTGCCCTTTCCCGGGCAGCCCTTCCTGGAGTCTCACCAGCCAACATTCACTTCCACGTGAGCATCCAAGATGACGACCACGTCAGCACTGGCAGCTTTCCAGCCCGTGTTTCGTGCGTGGGCCAGGCCTTTTCTTTCAGTATGCCGTATTATTTTCAGCAGTCCAGGATACATCTGGTTGTAAAATTCAATCTTTTCATTCAAGTGTATCTTTAGTTCTCCTGCCAACCAAACATACATCCATAGAAATACTGTGTATAACAAACAATATGAGGCAGAAATTTTGTTGTAGTGTAGAATACTAATTGGACTTCCTCCACGGTAGAAGGAACAATTTCACAGCCTCAATGCATAAAATAGGTGGTATTTCTACTTTCTCTAGCCCTTCCCTCCATGCTGCATTGAGGTTTAATAATACTATTCCTAATTTCCTTTCTCTCACAGCTGAACCATCTTAGTGCCAGCCCCTGGTAGAAATGTGTTTTATACACAGAAAAATTCTTGGAAGAATAAGTAGGGCAGACCTGCTTTGCCTAGCACATCTCCAGAGCTAGACTTGCAAGTCTTTGTGGAGAATCCATAAACAGCTGAAACTCTTATTTTTAGATACTCCTCTTTGGCCTACTCCAGGATTAACTGGATGGAAGGCACAGACTAAACTTTTTGCTAGCTTCCAGCTAAAGAATTCTCACCTCAAAATTATGTAAACAAGATTCACTACTTGCAGGCTGTTTGTAAGTGTTTTTCTTCCTTGTCTCCCTTTTGTTATTATAAAGCCTAAGTGTACCCTTTTTCTCTGACTCCACCTACGAGTTTCATCCTTTACATGAATGAAAAATTTGCATGGAAATTCAGTGAACTAGTGTGCAAAACATCTAACCAAGGTGTTCTGAGTTATTTGCTGATAATACTGATTCACTTCATTCCCAAAGAATCCTATGAGGAAGACACTACTGTGTCTCCACTGTACAGATAAGGAAACCGAGATGGTACCCCCCCAAAAAAAAAGGCTTTTCCAAGTCACACATTCACTCATTGGCGTGTGAACTCACGCTTGTCCACCTACCTGGTCATCCACGTCAAGAACTGTGTGCCTTTCTGGTTGGATCTACCAAGCCCTCTCCCCATCTCTTCTCTCCTTAGTAATTGATATTCTTGCTGCTTCTCTCTCAAAAGAGAAGCATATTTGTAAGACTTGGAGTGGTCAGAAATGGAATGAACACCACATGACTGTGGCACTTAAAATTTGCTTCAGTTTAGGACTTCCCCAGCTGTGCTACAGAGTTTTTGAATGTATTATTGAAGGTATAAAAAAGAGTCAGTGAATCTGAGGCTGTTGGTTCCTCCCAGCAGTGCACTGTGGGAAGTGTGGGATGCCAAGGTGACCACTCCTTATACCCACCCACTACCATTAGGGTGCAACCACCAGGAGTTAACATAGACTCTAGTTTGGTCACTACCTAATTCTGTGTCCCTTTCATTCAGGTGTGTCTGTTCCATCACTTTAGATGCCTATAACAGATCACCTATCAGAACCCTTCCAACTCCAAAGTCTCATAAGCAGTAAAAAGTCACTTTCTCAAAAATAATGCCTGAGAATTCAAGATGCTCCTTTGACTCTTTTAAAATAAGCCTATGCTCCTTTCTTACCATTGCTCCTACTTTTCCTTCTCCAAACCTTTTACTCCAAACTAACTGGCTCCGAGCACTTTGGCATACTTTGTCCTTGTTCACAGAATTCTTTTCTGCCCTCTCTAACCCTACTCCAGCCACCAAGTCTCCTCGTAATTTCTCTGCCTTTTCATACCCTACCAACCTTTCCAGGTCCTGGCCCAAGGTTCCCTCCTCCATAAAGCCTCCCTAGATCAACCCCACTCCTCTCTGTCCCTTCCTGTACTGATAGCTCGCTTGGTTTAACACACCCTTTCTTGCGCATTGAATGTGAGTCCTATGGGTGTGTCTTGCCTCATCCATTAAAATTGGAACTTCATGAAATCTCTGAAATCCTCTTTCCTGACATATAGTAGAAGCTCAGTAAAGAGTTACTGTCTGTGAAATTTGCCTAAATTTTTGGAAGAAAACAGAAGCACCACTATACTGATAGAATTTCTAAAAATCTTCAGTTAAGTCTGTTGATGCTTAAGACATTTGACTCATGCAAATAGAGCTTCACATCCAGGGAAAGAAAAAGCAGGAAAATTTCTAATATCAGGTTGAGGCATTTCATCAACATTACAAATACTGAGGTGAGCAAGGTGTAATAAAACTATTTAGCATTTGCTGGCAGCAATCACGGCATGTTCTGAGCAAGCTACATGTATTATCGAGTCACCGAAATGCCACGATTTCACCGTATGTTTCAGATGCAGAAACTGATGTATGAAGTAGTTGAGTAACTTTCCCACAAAGTCACATGAAGAGTAAATTGCTCTTATGGCATGTACATTATTTTCCTTAGTTTAATACAGTAGATTTCCAAGATAAACCAGGGAGCGTTCATTTTACCTGATATTTCCACGATTAATGAGAGATTCTAACTCTTGTCCTAGTGAACAACTACGATATCTTTTTCTGTGCCCACCCAGATTACCTTGAGGGAAAACAGAGGTGACGGACATGTTATGCAGCGGCAGCAGCAGAGTTTAAACAATAGGTAGTTCTGCTTGGCTTCCCTTTATGTGTCTGCCTGATGTCAGAAACCTGCATTTTCTGTTTTATTATTCCACAGAGAAATGTCTTCAATTAAGTCTTATCTACTCACTGTTGACCATGGAATTAGAGAATTATTGTGGGGATACTCCTGCAAGAAAATAAACATAGCCTCCTTCCAGCTCAATCTCTGAAGAAGCTGAGTCCCACAGAGGTGAGAGGCTCATCGCAGACAGCGGACGGGTTGGGCAGAGCATCCTTGCTGTGCATCTGACGCCCTGACCACTTGCTATCAAAACCAGGTGTGCAACTTCTTGTCAGAATTCATGCCCAGAAATGAATAAACTAGCCATTCTCTTTTCTTCCGTTTTTAGTGGCATTGTGCCCTTAGAGAATTTGAAATTCTTCCTCCTCTTTCCCCTTCTTTTCTTCTCACTCCTCCTTTTTTTGAGGGGAGCAGTTGTAGAAAAGTGATTGAACAGAAGTTCTTGCCACCGAGCTATGTCCCCACTCATTTTTAAAAACTTATTTTTCATTCTGAGACAGGGTTAGGCTAAGTTGCACAGACATGGCTTGAACCTACAGTCCTCCTGCCTTAGCTTACCAGCGTGCTGGGGATTCTGGGGTGTGCCATCATGCCAGCAATTATTTCTCCTTCAGTTTTATTGGAAGGACATGAAAAGAAGGTATATAAAGGAACATGAGAAGTATTCTTTTGTGTCTGGAAATCCAAAAAGGGGCCATTGTGTATGTTTTTCTCTTTGTAGAGAGACCTTGAAGCTCCAATAACTTATATGGAACTTCTTAAAGATTGCCAGAGAAGAAGAAAATTCTATCCTGATGAGCTACCCCTTCAGAGCCCACATAGCTAGAAAAATTTTCCTAACACTACCCCAAATCTATGGCTTTATAATCTAATTCTGGTTTCTTTTAGTGCCCAAGACTAACAATACTAAGAGCTAACACTTCCTGAGGGGTTACCATGTGCTAAATGTGTCACATAGCCCAGGCGTGATGTCAGTGAGCCCAGTGGTTAGCACTAGAACTTTAGATCTGAAGTTCATGGTCAAGCCTCTTTCAACATCTTCCACCAATATGATGCTGAGCGAGCACATGAATAGTCTATAGAACTGATAAAAAATGTTTTTTTTTCTTATAAGGTTGTTGTCATGATTAAAAGAGTTGACACATGCAAGGTGTTCAGAGCACACAGAGTTAGTGTCTTTATTATCGCACTTCCTCCTCACTATGTTTCATGGAATGGTAATTATGATCAACATCCGTATTTTGCATATAAGGAAAAAGGAGCAGTTAAGTGCTTAAGTACACAGGACTTGTACAGAGGGACCTGGGATTACAAACTGGGAAAATCAGAACTCAGGTCCATTCTCTGCTTTTCCCACAAGCTGCCCATGGCTGGGCTAGACCTGGGGCAGAACATCGGTGAGCAAGAGTCATTACAACCATGGCAGTTCAACACCCCCAGCTCTCTCTTCTCCAGGCTTGCCCACAGGGAGAAACCACTGCTCCTTTCCTGTTAAGTAGCTCTACTCCCTTCTCAGCTCCCCTCTGAGGTCCTCCTCAACTGCCCACTTACCTGACATCTCCAGGCCCCATCATGGTGCACGGAAAGGGTGCAAGACACTTTGGGCCTAACTGCAGCTCCATGTCAACTTGCCATGCAATTTGGGCACACTTTGCAACCTTCCTATGTCTTAGTCTCCTCTTTGCAGTCAAAATAATGGCCATCTCTCCCAGCTTTGGGAAAGTTGAGAGTGGCCAGCACAGATAGGCCCTCCATGAGCTACCTTTGCTTTTCCCTCTATAAGAAGTGTGAAGCTTCCCAAACCCTAAGCTATGACCCCTTACCAGCCAAGCACAGACAACAAATAGAAATTTTTACATAACTTCTTGGCTCGAATTGCTTACCGTTTGAGCTAAAATCATCCACCAAAATGATTTCCTTCAATGACCGAAGAGGGGTCCGGTTAATGATGCTTGTGATGGCCCGCTGTATAATGGACAGAGCTTCATCCATGAATATGAGGATCACGCTGAGAGAAGGGAGCTGGGAAGGGTATGTCTTCTGGAGACACCTGTAAGAGACCAATTTTATAACTGTATTATTTTTTAATGAAACATTGCTATCCAGTCTCCCCTTCACTTTGCATAATATTATCAGTTGACATATCAAACCCCCAACTCATTATGGAGGGAATCTCTCAATTGTTTATCACAGTACTAAGGAGATTGTATGTTTATTTACCTAAAATTATCTGTCACACTGATAACATGCTTTTCAAAAATTAATTCCATACGTATTACCATAGGATACGTATCATGTCCCAAAAAGCATCCTCATGTCTCTCTCACCCCCAAATCAGCTTCCTTGTCCGGTATCTTCATCCTGCCATTGCCACTCCTCTCCCTCCCTTGCTGTCAGATCTTTAGTCAGTCACCTCTGACAACCTCCACCCCGCTCCACCACACAGAGCAGCAAACTGTCCACAGAATTGTGGTTGATACGCTTTTTAAAAGTATAGCCTATATTTATGGAATGCATGCCATATGCTAAGCCTCTGTTTGCTCTTAGTTTCACAGCTCTATTGAGGCATGATTCATTCATTTAAAACTGTACATAGTTAATGTATATAATTAGAGGGTTTGGACATATGCTTATGTCTACAATACAGTTGCCAAATCAAGGTAATAAACATATCCATTAACTCCAAAAATTTCCTTATCTTCCCTATGCTCTGTGTGTGAATGCACGGGTCTGTGAAAACCACAATATAAGATCTATAATACGTAAGTATATGAGCTACTTGTCAAGAAGAGCTACTGTGTTAAACAACAGATGTCTAGAATTTACTCCTGTTGTATAACTGTAACTCTGTACACATGAAACAACTCCTAATTTTAAACATAACTATTGAGCTACAATTTACAAACAACAATATCCATCCACTTACAAGTATATCATTACTATAAATTGATAATCATCACGGAGTCACTGTTAGTACTAATTTTAGAATTCTTTAACCCACAAAAAGAAATACTATATTACCAGCCACCCTCCCTCTCTCCTCAATCTGTTTCACTTCTGTCCTCGCAGCCAGGTACCCACTAGTCTAATTTCTGTTTCTATAAAATTACTTATTCTAGATTTTTTGTGTAAATAGAAATATAAAATAGGTTCTTTAATTATTGGCTCCATTCACTCAGCATGTTTTCAAGGTTCATTTGTGTTGTAAAAAGTATCAGAACTTCATTCCTTTGTATTGTCAAATAATATCCCATTGTTTACAGTGATAGTTCTCCATTTACCAGTGGGTGTACATTTAGGTTGTTTCCCCTTTGGTGTAATTATGAATATCACTGCGATGAATGTCCTTGAACAAAATTTTATACTGGCGTATGTTTTTATCTCTCTTATACAAAGTCATGAGCCAAAAAGCAAACATTTCAGTCAAAAACAGACCACACTTGCAACTGCAGTCCCACAATGTTATATTGCTCAGTGGCATCATAGCTGTCTTGGGCTATGTAAGTGCACTCTATGACATTCCCACCATGACAGAAACACTTGACAGTGAAATCTTCAGAAATTACTCAATCATTAAGCAACATATAATTGCAACTGGAGTCCAAAAAGGAAAATAGGAAGTGGAGTACAAATTTTTAAAAATATATTTTGAAGGAATAATGATTTTTATGCTATTTTAAAGCCTGGAATCTTAGGAGTGGCCCCTTGGTCTAAGTATCCAGCATTCAAAAGTTGGGCTTTTAGCCCTAGTAATGCTAGTTCTTCAGTTATCTGTGTGCAGGTTGGCAAATGCGCTCAAACTGTTCGGCCAATCCTGTGTGGGTTCAGCCTAGTGCTTTTGCACAGCCTTCTAGACCACCTAGGGGTGGGTGTTAGCCCATAAGCCTCTTTTTGTCTGTCTTTTGGTGGTTCTCCCTGATACTTTTCTGGATGCTCTGCTGTTTTACTGGGTACTGCTCATGGAGCTATAAGTGTCCCCAACCAAGCATTCCATTGTTTCAGACGTCACTAGAAGTAGAATCCTCCATGTTCTATTCAAGTAGGCCAGTCCCTTGCACAGAGCTAGGGAGGTTCTCATCTCCCTTTTTCTTCTGGACAGAACCTGCACAGCACTGCACAGGCGATGAGAATGGGGACTGTAGCCAATTCTGCAATGACACCTGCGATGCAGGCGGACACTGAGGAAAGAAGAGGTGGCGGGAGAAGATTTCAGGCCCTGGGAGAAGGGGCAAGTGGAGCCTTCTGTACTCAAGCTGATACAGCTGGAGTTGAATTCCACTCTGGAAGTAGGGAAGAGGTAAAGGATGGAAATCACAATTGTCTTAGCCACTTTTATGAGGAATAGGACTTCTGCATCACAAGGATAGGGATGATGTGAAATGTGGTTGGCCTGCTCTCTCCAAGTTGAAGTCATAGCCCTGCACCACAGGCTGGAGAGACAAGGAGCCCCCTTTCTTTGGGGGTGGCCACACCCACCCAGAGCAAAGAACCTTGAGTTATACCCACCAGACAGGACTTGGGGTGAGATAGAGGGAAGAAATCGTGGCTCATGTGCCACAGATTCTTGCTGGTCTTGTTGAAACTTAGTAGATTTTCCAGACAGAATGTTTCTGCATTTGCTGCATGCCCTTAAGACAATATCTAGAAGTGGTGAATGATACTTTAAAAATTTTCTCCAACTATTTGTTTTGTTAGGAGAAAAGATGATGCACTTAATGACATTTTGAAAGCTTCAATACACATAGTTTTCAAAAATTTAAAGTGGTTTCCAATGACTTTTCTGTAATCTAGATTTATTGTCTCTCTAGCAAAGCTAATATTCAACCCACTACAACCAGTGTTCTAGGGGACAGCACCTCCTCTGACCAGGGTCAGGCTCTTGTAATATCTGCTCCTGTTCCCTGAAGCCCCCACTCATGCCCATCTTCACATAGTAGGCATCTAGGGATATTTAGTTGCAGACCCTCAGGTTACAGCCCATTTGGGGCAGAGGGCTCAGCATAGATAAGTGTACAAAGACATGCATGTTTTGAAGGACTGGGCTGTTTCATAGTGATGTCAATAGGTGGTTCTACACAGACCAGCAGGGACTATGTAACAAGACCAACAAGACTAGACTTTATCCTGAAGGGATTGTTGGAATATAAGCAAAGAAACAGTATGATTATATTAACATTTAAAAAATATCATTCTGACTGCCTTGAGCACAACAGATGAAGGTGTTCCAGTTTGGAACGGGTGTTCCCCACAGCCCGTGTGTAAAAGGCTTGTCCCTAGGTGGGAGGGGAGACTTTGAAGAGATGGGGCCTACTGGGGCCTTGTGGTCACTGAGAAGTGCTCTAAAGAGGTCAGTAGGACCACCACCCCTTCCTTCTTCTCTCATTCTATTCTCAGCCATGGAGTGGATAGTTTTGCACCAGCCTGTGACCCCCTCCATGAGCTGCTTCCATAAGCTCAAAAGCAACAGAGCTGATTAATCATGGACCAGGGCCTCCAAAACTATGAGCCAAAATAAATCTTTTCCCTACATGAAATGATTGTCTTGCCTGTCTGTTACAGGGATGGAACACTAGCACAGGTGACTAGCACATGTGGGCACCATGACACAGGTAGGAAGGTAGGAATAGCTCCCCTAAGGCCTGCCTTGGAGAAAAAAATAAGTGGACCCGACCACATTGAGTGTGAGATGCCAGGGAGTCACAGAATAGAGGTTCTTAAGCAGGTCATTGGATACATGTCTCTGAGAAAGTCTAGATTGGAAATGTGTAAACTTGGAATTCTTCCCCATGTAGGTAAGTGGATAAAATCAACAACACAAAAAACAGGAAGGAACCTTGTGCTATAGCCTGAGTATCATCAAAATTTAAAGTGATAGAAGAAGCCTGATAGAGAAGAACCTTAAAGTCCTTAAAGCTCAGGAGTCGTTCTTAGTGTTGGTACAGAATGGTTATATAACAATATATATGTACTTCAGAGGACACATACATGATTGTGTTGAATTGAAGACTGATTAAAACTCTGCTGGACTTCTCTATCCTCTAATTGTATCAGCCACTTTCAGATTCTTTCTTCCACTCCACTTGGTGTTGTGCTCGAGTACTGCTTTTTGCTACATTCTAAATGTTTTCACAATACTTCTCTTACCCACATCCTAACTGCAATGCCTGTTTAGTTAGCCTCCCATCACTATGATCAAAATATTTGACATACACAGTCTGAAGGAGGAAATATTTGTTTTGGCTCATGATTTCACAAGTTTTGGTCCCTGGCCTGCTGGCTTCATGGTGGAAGAGCCTGGGAGTGGAAAGTTGCTCGATTCATGCCTACTAGAAAGCAGAGTGTGAAAGAGAAGAGTCAGAGAGGAAAGAGTCAGAGGTACTCTCCAAGGTTAGGACCCCTAACCAAACCATACACACCTGGAAGTATGCTTCACTAATCTAGATGTCTCTGAAGCCAATCAAGCTGACAAAATTAACCATCACATGTCCCACCTTGTGTCAAGAGAGGCAGGAAATGTGGCTTCTAGTGTTCCAAGAGCAGGAACTCTCCCTCTGTTCTTCCCCAGCAACTAACCTGGAAGGCATAGATCCCTTCTGTAGTGACAACAACCATCCCCTATCTATGCTTCACATTATGATAGTCACAAGGGAGTGGTAGGCATTTCTACGTGGCAAATGTAGCCAAAAAATGAATTTTAACTTAAATTACAGAAAACTGTTACCTAGGCATCGTGGCACACACTGGGAATTCCAACACTCTTGGAAGCTGAGGGAGGAGGGTCACATATTCAACCCCAGCCTGGGCACTTTAGTGACTTTGTGAGATCCTGTCTCAAAATTTAATTATTTATTGGTATTAAACTTTAAAGAAGTTTTAAAAGGGTCTGGGTATGTAGTGCAGTATAAAAGCCCTGGAGTCAATTCCAGCACCACATAGATAGACAGACAGACAGATAAATATCCCCAATAGAAAGTCACATTGTGAGCATAGTTATTGCAGATCAGTTCATAACTCTCCTCAATTCAATCAGTCTTCAGAGTTTCCAGTGATAACAGACATGTGTGTGCCATAGGTTCACCATCACGGCCTTAGACCATATGGACTCCGGTCTTCTCACTGTAATAATACCCCATGTAGTCACTACCAATCAATCAGAAATGTCACAAAAGATGAAAGCTTTTTATCATCCCAGTACATCCAATCAGATTGAAAGGTTTATCTAAATACCTTTGGGGTAGAGGATCCAGATAAAGTTATCCATCCCCGGTAGAGCCCACCTTGAAGTGAGGGGGCTTTAGTGGGGAATTGACTTTCCGCCTTTCCATCTAAGACCTACCACTGTCTCCTGGAGCACAGAATCAGGATGCCAGATAGTCACCCTTTTAGACTGACCTAATGGAGAGTGCCAATTCACTCTCAGTCAGGTCTTGAATTGGGCACTGCCACGTGCGACTTGGAGTCATGGTCAGATACTGAATGAAAATTATTTGGTTCTGGTGATTATGTACATAAAAAGAAGTCAGTTTATAATTTCTTGTCTCAATTATTCCGGGCTTCCATTTATGGTTTAATAACCCCTAAAAGAACTACTGACACTCAAAAACTACTGAAACACATCCAATAAACTTAATGAATAACAAGTAGAATAAATGCAGAGGCACACACCCCAACATATTACAATCCTAATACTGAAAACCAAAGTTAAAAAGAAATTCTTGAAAGAAGCAAAAGAAAAACAACTTGTCACCTACCAGAGAAGTCCAGTAAGATTAATAGATGGTATCTCATAAAATAATAGAGGCCACAAGTTAGTGGGATTGTACATTTAAAATACCAAAAGAAAAAATATCACCCACCAAGCATCTTTGATATCTTGTATCTTCCAAGTATGAAGGCAAAATAAAATCAATGGCAAATAAACAAATGTTGATATAATCTGTTTCTGGCACATCCACCTTATGAGAAACACCAGGTTCTTTAGATCAAAAGCAAGTGACCCCAGAAAGTAATTTAAATGCAGCGAGAAAGAGAGAAACAAAGACAGACACAGACACAGAGAGGAACAAAAGTAATTATGTGATTATAAAACACAAACTGATTTAAAAGTCAATGTACAAAAACAATGTGCAATGTACAATGTACATTGTACAAAACAATGTACAATGTACAAAACAATGTACAAAAACAATGTAAATATAATATTGGGTCTGTAACTTAGAGTAATGTAATAAATTTGACAACAATAGCACAAGGTAAGTGGATGGGAGAGAAGCTGTGTTAATGTAAGGAAATGAAACAGGTAGTAAATTGAATAAAAAGGGGCAAATATAGAGAGTCAGATAAAGCAAATGCAATAGACTTTTTATTTTTATTTTCTCTCCATTGTTCTCTTCTCCTTTAACAGATACAAAATTATATAATTATAACAATATTTTTTGGTTTATATCATACATATATGTAATGTGTGTGACAATTAACAGAAAAAATAAAGGACGAGTGAATAGAGGTATATATGAAGAACTTTTCTACACTTCAGTAAATTAAGTAGATTTGGATAAGTTAAAATGTATCTGATGTGATAAGCTCCAGAGAAATTACTATAGAAATAACTAATATACAGAAGAAGTAATTAAGATAATTATATTATTATATTAGAAAATATTCTAAATTTAATTTATTCTAAACTTAATTTAAACCAGACAAACAATAAAGGAGGAATGAGGAAAAAAGATGAAACTTCGGAATATAAAAGCAGATGGCAGGTATAAGTTCGCCAAAAACATTAAATATGAATGAGTTAAATAATCAAAATAGAAACTGCCAAGTTGTATTTTTTTAAAAAAAATCCTATATATGTGTAGTGTTAGTCCTTTATTGGGTCTATTGGGATTTTTAGTAGATTTTTATAGGATTTTCCCTGTATAAGGTTATGAAATGTGCAAAAATATGGTGCCTTTTATTTTATATTCTTCCCTAGTTGCCTGGCTGGATCCTCCAGTATGGTGTTGAATAGAAGTAGTGGTAAATGATATTCTTGTCTTATTCTTCATTATAGAGGGAAAGCACTTAATATTTCACCATTAAGCATTGTGAAGATCTGGGCTTTCAGAGATGTGCTTTATCAGGAAATCCAATCTATAATGGGTTGATTTAATGTTCTCTCTCTCTCTCTCTCTCTCTCTTCATCTGCATCTCAGCTCCTCTCAGAGGGGCTATATGCATGTGGATCCTTAGCTATCTGCTCTGAGCTGCCTTTATGAAATGGATTTAAAACAAGATCCTGCTCATCCTCTTTCCTAACAACTCCCACTCCTGAGACTCCCCAACCCTTGACTTCCATAGCTTTCAAAGCTCATCTTCAGAGCAAACTGAGGTCCGTGGAAGCCCAGTGTGGTCCACCTCACCTGGAATCCCGCGTGTCAGGGAGGCTGCGGTTGAGGGGCAGCTGGTTGCTGAGGTACACATTGTAACCAAACCTGTGGAACAGGTCCTGGGCCTTTCTTTGTTCAGCCTCAGGAAGATCCTCTCCCCACCTCTGGAAGAGTGCAGAGTCTGGGAAGAGTTTCTTTGGGGACTGGGGCTTCTTTGTCTTTACCACCTTGCTTTGCACTGCCTTTGGGGCAGGATGAACTTCATCTTTCACCCTCATTCGTGTGTCCTGCACATTTACTTGTTGCTTCACAGCTGATTTTATATCTTCTTCTGCAAAAGAAGAAGATGAGGGGAGGGAGAAGACAAAGAAAAAAATTCAGCCAATCCTAAATTACCTGAGCAGTGCTTTCCATCCTAATTTCCTTGTAATAGTTTTCTTGAAATAGTTTGAATCTTAAATTTCTCTGCAGGACCATGAGTTAGAAGTTTGGTCACCAGCCCATGATACTGTTGGGAGGTGATAGAAGCTCTAACTGGACCCTTATGAGAGGACATTAGGTCACTGGGGTGTGTCCTTGTCTCTATCCACCATGCAGTCAGCTGTGTGCTCCTGCCATGATACATTGCCTTACCACAGGCCCAGAACCAAAGGGACAAACTCATCATGGATTGAAACTACAAAAATTGTGAGCCAACCTATCTTGTTTTTATAAGGTGATTCTCTTGAGTATTTGTTACTGTAATGGAAAAAGTGACTAAAACATCTTCCAAATATTAAAATGGACAAATTTTTGTCCCAGAGGGCATGATGTCAGAGGAACTTATCAGAACCACATAACACTGTCTTGGCAAAGCACACAATAGGTGCCTCCCTCCCTTCAGCTCCATCAAAACACATCTACCTCTTCATGGCTGCTCTAAGAGATGATTAGGAGGTGTGAGAACTAAATTGATAATAAGATAATGTTTCTCCAGAATGAAACCTAAAAACTATTTTTATCAGAATCATCAGTTGTGATTATTTAAAAATGTAGGTAGTAAGGTTCATTTTGAAATCTTGTAAATTAGAATCTCAGATAATATGTGGGGGGGGGGTAAGACAAGATGGTGGACTGGTAGGTACCAGGAGAGAGACCCTCTCTGAGAGAGACAGCTCAAATGCCAGAATAAAACACCCTGGAGAGACCCAAACAGAAAGAGATGTACTCTCACAACCCACGCAGAAACTAAAGTGCAAAAAACCGCTCGAATATGAGGTCCTGGGGCTACTATTAGTGAAGATAAGATCAGCAAGCACGGCACCCTCCTCGAGACGCCTGAATGCCTGCCCAACCTGAACAAGTGATCCGCGCTGAAGCGACTGGCTTGAGCCGCCAGAACGCGGAGCTGAACAGCCCTGCGTGCAGCTTGCCCAGACCGGCCCTGCATGCGACCTGCCCAGAGGCACCATGAATTCCCACCACAGCCACGCTAAAGTCAGAGGTCGGGGAGCTCAGCAGTTCTCGGGGACGCAGTGAGTGATGGGAATAAGACCCTCCCATGGGAAAGGGGAAACCGACTGGACGACATATTGGATTTGGGCAGGACAGCCCTAACTCCATAAGAAAGTGGCTTCAGCTGGTTGCTCCCCTCACCGAGCAGATTGGTGGAATCTGCTTGGACTAGGCCGCACCCCTGGCGGGGACCCAGTGAGTCGCTAAAATATTACTTCCCTGAGATCAGTACACACTGAGGCAGTGAAGGCCTGCAAAGGTTGACTGGCCCAGAAGGGAGGAGCTAGCGCACACTGCCTGAGGGTGAACTCTAATCTCTGATAACCTATTGAAGAGGGCTAAAGCTCCTAGCCTGTGCCCTCTAGAGGAGCCTTAACCAACAAGAAAAGGGTCTGGGAATTACACTGTACACTTGTATGGAAGGAACCAAAAACATGATGAAAGGGAGAAATAAGAAAACACTCCCAGCCCCCAACCCTGAGAACATTGATCCAGGAGAGGTAAATACAAAAGAGATTGAGGGCAGCAAAAATGCAACATCAAACACAGCGTTAGTGGACATAAAGAGATATCTTCAGGACCTCGTAAGCGGGACCAAAACTGAAATATTAATTCAAATTAAACAAGAGATAAGTAGATTAATA
>PVJX010014227.1:0-46445 GCA_004027295.1 Dolichotis patagonum
CCTTCCGGCGCTGGATTCCATGAGGAAGGAGGGTTCTATGCCCTATGATGATGCTCCTCACCTGAGCCTCAGAATAGCACAGCTTGGTTCAGTGTCATAACAGCAATAAAATCGACGCTTAGTCATCTGGACCAAGAACACACATACACACCAATAAAACTTTTCAACATTGACACAACTGAACTCGAATTCAGAGAACTTCTCATAACTTTGAAAATGTTATTGCTAGTCTGAGTTTTCAAAGGCTTACAGCTAAATTCTGGCAGGAGCAGGCACAAAACAGCATCTGACCACCGCTTCCCCGACCATCTCTTTTGTGCAGCCTCCCACATCTCACGGCATCTTTGTTCATCTTCCCACACTCCCTCCCCTGCTGGGCCTTAAGATGTGCTTCCCTCACAAGGCACAAAATCTTCCTGACAAGTGCGTGAGAACAGGAAAGGGCTGCTCAGAGTCAGAAGAATGTCTCCACTGATTCATCCAACATTTATTCATTGCCTGCTCTCACAAAAACACAACCAAGATGGGGTTTGACGAAGCAAACACAGCAACTGATTTCACGAAAACCAAGTGTCAACCTGGCCAGGTCCAGCCCAAAGCAACAGTAAGGACTGCAGAGACCAGAATGTGGGTGGGACTGGGAGAGAAACATGACAGAGACCAAGAAAGAAAGTCAGCTAAAATACACTGGGACAAAACAGGCCTCCTGATTTACCTCAGAGAGGCAGGTGAGCGAGGGACGCAGACTCCAGCACTAACAGACCCCAGGCCAGGCGCCCTCCGCTCTCCCTTTAACCCTCCTCCTAGAAAGGACATCAGTGAAAAAGACTATTTCTCTTTCATGGGACAACCACACTAATTTGTTTCTCTTTTTTATTGAAGCAAAACCTGAAAAGCCTACAAGTAAGTCCCATATTTCTCTGTTTTATCGTTACCCCTGATTTCTTAAGGTGTCTATACAGCTCCCATTTGCAGTGGGAATGTGCCACAACCTAAGATGCATATGAGGTATGATCATGAAAGACAGCAAATGTTTACATTTTTTAAACTATTCCGTTAAAATGTACATTGGCATTGGTCCTCAAAATGCAGCCCCTCGCTTCGAGCAGACGCACCCTCTCGACACTGCCTGAAGCCGCTCTGAAAGTCCCCTTTGGTGAGTGTCCTCAGTGTCTGGAATCGAACCCAGCCTTCACCTTGGTCATGGTGACTTTGGGGCAGAGCCAGGATTCACCCAGTCCCTGCTCCACTGAACGAGGTGGACGGTGGGCGAGGGCACACCATGTCTTCACAGACCTCCCCTCCCACTGGATGGCACTCGGCAGGGGCACTCACTCGCATTATGATCATCTCTCATAAAGACACCACAGAGGACTTCCAGACCTGCTTCAGAAAGCTTCAAGGACGACAGGATGAGTGGGTTCAAAGCACGAGGGAATACTCTGAAGGGGATTAATGCCAATGCCAACGTATCTTTTACAGTAATAACTTCTATCTGTATAATGTATGTTTTGATCAGCCCTTGTATTCCTCTTTGGTTTCCTAATTTTTCAGCATTCCTCACTGTCTAGCTTCCAATTTCTTTGTTCATTTTTCCAGTAGCTTGCTTATTTTCAGTTACAAAATGCCATCAGTTGCCGTAATTAAAGTCGGAGGCTATAGTTAAAATCGCTTAGTATCTGGTGTGGTGCTAGGTATTTGATAACTCTTTATCAAATTCTTCACAACGTGCCACGCACCGTACTCGGGCCCCACATACGCATGTCCATTACATCACAGGAGTGTTACTCCTATTACACGAAAAACGAAAATGTGTGGTTGAGTAACTTTCCCATGAGCACCAGGACTGCCTGTATTAATTCCCCCCTCATTTCGTGTGTCCTCCTCATCCTGGGAAGGACATCAGTGCAAAAGAGTATTTCTCTTTCATGGGACAACCACACTGATTTGTTTTTCTTCTTTATTGAAGCAAAACTTGAAAAATCTACAAATAAATCCCACATTTCTCTACTGCCTACATTACCTCTCCCATTAAGCAGTGTCTCCATCCATGAAATGAGAAATACGGTCACCCAGCCATAAGCATTTATGCTTACGGAAGAAAAAGAGAAATTTTTCTAAAATTAACCTTTAAAAAACCAGTAATTTGCAATCAAGTCGTAATACAATGATCATAATGAATCAACACAATATTCCAAAGAAGTAAAGGGAGAGAGAGGTGTAATAAAGTAGTGTAATGAAGTGACATAAAATCTTACCAGTGGGGCTGGGGACGTGGCCCAGTAGCAGAGATCTTCCCTTGCATGTACAAGGCCCTGGGTTCGCACCCCAGCACCACCAAAAAAAAAAAAAAAAAATCTTATCAATGAACTTTAAAACTCTGAACCAGCAGAGAAAAATCAAGAACAGAAAATATTTCCTCCCACTCATTTCACTCAACCTGTCTTTCCATAAAGGCATCAAAATTAAGAGAAACTTGTACAGAATAATCTGAAGAAATTTATTCTGCCATGGTAGTTGACTGACTCTAAAAGAGGTCAATGATCTCTCAAAGTCCTACTTCTAAAACTTCCCAGAGTTTGAGAAATAAGTTTGTTCTTCATTCAGAAATCTCTCGTTTACTTATTTCATTTCTTTTTTTTTATCTCTTTTTCGCAGTAAAACAAGAGCCAAGGAAGTCATGTATTTATTTATAAATTCAGGAGTTAGTTCTCGTACAAATTATACCCTATTCTAAGCATGTAAGACCTGGACTTGCAAGTTTTTCAATCTATTTTTTTATACTGGACAACTGCCTCTTAAGTTACTGATATTTAGAAAGTAAAAAATCCTTCAGATGACAAATCAAATAATGAGCTAGCTAAAGGTGACCTGAAATCAAGGGATGATACATTTAGACATTTTTTAAATACCATTATTTTATTGTTAATTGAAGCATAATTATAATTATATATGGGTTCAATGTGATAACTTGGCATGTATATACAATGTGTAGTGATCAAATCAAGGTAATTAGCATCCCAATCTTAAACAGAGAATTAGCATTCCCATCTTTACATCTTTTTAGCATTGCCGTCTCTTTAAACAGTTATCATTTCTTTGGGTTCAGAGCCTACAAGTTCCTCTCTTTCTAGTTCTCCATAAAATATATAATGTGTGGTTGTACACTGTGTCCTACTGTACTCTAGAACTCTAGAACTTACTCATTCTATTTTGAACACTTTCCACAAATTCTCACTAATGGAAAAAAATGTTGCCTGTTATGTTTATCGTTAGAATTTGTATTAGATTTTGCTAGAAAAGATAAAAAGTAGGAGATGGCAAAAATCAAATCAGCAAAGTTAAATTAATTAAAATCTCCCTTATTAAAAAAATTTTTTTTAATTCAGGGCCTACCATGTGCCAGGCAGCGGGAATAAGCCTGGGGCCAGGACACAAAAAAGATTCTGCCCTCCCCAAGTTTATATATGAATTTAAACATTACAGACACGTTTCACACCCAGCGTGTCAGGGAAACTAGAGGAGGAAGTAATTCACTCCTCCTGTCCTGGAAACGGAGCTCTTACACGTGAAAAACATGCTCTAGAGCTGGGGATTTAGCTCAGCGGCATAAGCGCCTGCCCGCGAAGCGCTAGGTCTTTAGAGTTCAATCTCCGGTACCAAAAAAAAAGAAAAAGAAAAATGTGTTCTAGAACTACTTAAAAAGTTCTTTTGTGTCCTCATTCGCTAGAAAGTATTAAGGAAATGCGTGCTACCTCACTTTAATGATACTTGCAACTCTCACAAATCCCCTTTAAGTCTGATACTGAAGCTGTGCGCTCACTGCGGGCTCTCTTGAATGTGGTCCTCCCGTTTCAACAGAAAAACTGATGTTGCTATTTCTCACACCCGCTTCCAGTTAGCAGAATCCTGCTGGAATATTTATAATTTCACAGAAAGCATAGACCACAAAGATGAATGAGAAAGTAAACATGATAAGTTTTTTCCTTGTAAGATAAGGTATCTTGTTAGAAGCAAACAAAACTTTACATAACTGGAAAGACTAATGCAGTGACAAAATAGAGGGGCAGGAAAGCGCCGGCCACCATGCTAGACGTGCTGGTGCTTACTGGTCTTCACAGACAGCTCAGTAACTCTTCTCCTCCGGCTACTAAATACCTAGAAAATGAAACCGACAAATACTTGAGGGTCAAATTTTTAAAAATCTCTTAAATTGGCTTAACTGATTTTCAAAGAATACTTTAACTATATGATAGAAAAATAGAAACGTCATGAAAAATTAAGCAACAAGAGGGAAAAATGAAAGTAAAAGTTAAGGGCGATGAGATTTTTCTAGCTCTGTGTATTTCATTTTCCAAGGGAGGTCAATGATAAAAGGAAAACAATTCATCTTTTTTCACCCTTCCAAAATGACTATAATGCTGGGAGAAGAAAATGAAAGACTAACATTACAAAAGGCTTGGCACTTGCTCTTATTAATTCTAGAAATTCCCTGTCTGAAAGAAAATCAGTTAAGAATTCTATTATCATTGTCAATTCCGTTATTGATGTCAACTCTTATTAATAATTTGTATTTTAATTTTAGCACCTGTAGCAGTACCTATCAGTAAGTTCCTTTTCTTTTCATAAATCTGGTACAAATTGGGATCCCAAAAGGGAAAGATTTCCTAACTCCTACCTAAATTCCATTTAGTACTTCTATTTATAAATATCCTCTCCTTTTGCTTAGCCATCTGCTGAGTTATTACTTTCTATAAAGAATAAACAGTTGATTAGTAAAATAAGCAGAAAAGATGCATTTTGTTTTCTTAAAAATTTTCTAATAGCTTTTGACAACAAATAACATTTTCCATACTACTAAAAAAAAAGGATACCAAAGAGAAATAAAAACAAAGCAGAGAGATTAAGTGGGAGAAAAAGAACAATTAGCTGCAATTAGCATTCACATTCAAAATTGTTTGAGATCTTTGCAGCAAACCTTCCTACTAGATGAAATGGAAAACTATATTCCATAGCCAGTTACATGGGGACTGTTCCTTGAAGAAATGCTAATGCCTCTTATTTCATTATAAATATTTTGGGAGGGGGAGGTTTGTGTCTTCCAAGCCTTCTTTATTGACCCCTTGGAAAGACCAAGGACTAAAACTATGTTCCTGATCCAAAAATTCTGCTAATGCATTTTTGTTTCATGTTGTTCTGCCAGTAACCCTAATACCTATTGGTAAGTTATCATTCATCTATTTCTTAATCCTTTACAAAATTTTCCCTGAAGTAAAATCTTTTCATGCACATTTTCCAACTCCTTAGTATCTAGAATCCCCTTGAGTACTTATGAATTTAAAAACAATATGCACAATAATTAGCAATAAATGGGTATATATAATCAAGAATAAAGGATAGAAAATTAGAACCAATGTATTTTTCACTTAATGAAGAGGAAATTTTATGGTGAATTATATATAATTAATGCTAGAAATGTTCAGGCAAAAAATTATACTTTCATGTACTATTGATCCCACTTAAATTAACATAACCCTTTTAGAAAGCAAATATGCAGTATGTTACTGAATACATAAATACAGTATCCTCGATTTCTAGACATATGTTCTAAATAAAAAAAATCTAAATATGGGATAAAACTATTTGCATAATGTTAATTGGTAAAAAGATGCATTATAATGGTTAGGAAAGGAATCACCCAGACCTAGGTTCAAGGCCCAGCCAAAACAACAGGCTTTGGGTAAATTACTTAATCACTCCAAAAATTGGATTTACATTATGTCTCCATGGTATTACTTTTAAATCCGTTGTCATTCTCCTACTTCTACCTTAGAGGGATAACTGATTAACTTAATCATAAATTGGTTTCAAACATCAAATTTCTACAAGTAGAGGAAAAACAGAGGAGAGCAAGTGCTGGTGACCATTTAAACATTTTATCAACAACAAATCAAGGCGGGGGAAATCTGAAGAGGACAGAGGGACGGTGAAGAAACAGCTCCCTCAGCCAAAAGACAGGAAGCAGGAAAATCGTAACGTCTCAGTTTGCACCATCAAATTCCTTCTTACCATAGTTCACAAGTCTGCTTTAGCACACTTTCTAGTGGAGATTTTTCAAAAGAAATACTGCACCAATGAAAACAGAAGTTTGCTTTTCCCCCAATTTTCTAAAAACCATGTGTGTATATACTTTTCCTCTCCTCATCTGTCTCTCTTAAAAGAGGCTTAAATTGTTCTTGTTACAGTTACTGGAGGTGGTAACTTCACCAGCTCCATCAGAAAGAGGCTCAATACCCTTTCAAAGTAATCCAAAGGAATCCCAGACAGGATTCACTTTTGAATGTTCTGAGCCAGGATTCTGAAAAACCTCTTATTAGTTTAGTCCTTAATCTGGCCACCCTAAGAAATTCTTCTAAGTTGACAATAGCTATTCCAAGACCTCGTGCTGGGAATTTTTTATCAGATGATAAAACTTTTGTCCATTCTACTATTGTTAAGAGTATCAGCATTAACAAACTGATGGCTTTGGTTTAGAGGAGATTTTCTGATAAATTCATCAGTTTTCCATATTCTCTCTACCCACACGCAAGGCCAGCCATTTTTATCAAATGATATTTCAACCTGTTCTTAAACGAACTATAAGCAAGAAATAAATTTTAACTAATTTTTATGTCTTTACAGCAACTATTCATAATTCATAAATAGTGCTTATCCATAATTATATGAAGTTACAGTTTGACATTGAAAACTAGTATTTAAATATTTAAAATTCCTAATCCTGCCATCCCCCACCACTCTAGTTACCTAGTATTTGTGAAGCCGGAGTATATTGATCTTCTATTCTCTAGCCTTAGTTTACTGTATGAAAACAATAGAGGGGTTAATCTGTCATATTTTATTTTAGGTTACTGATTACAAAAAGGATGGCTGGCCTGAAAATTTCTTTTTCTCTCTCACTATAAAGAATACAAGTAGTGATCAAATGTTTGGAAATTTGAACTTTGTGTTGCGGTGCTGACGCTATGGTTCTTTTCAAAATCAGCAATGCCTGTGTGATTGACAGCCCTGCTGTGTGATTGACAGCCCTGCTGCCCTCTGACAGTGTAGATGACTCAGGCCCTCTGCTGTCACTGGCTATACTCACTTATGCTAATGCGAAATCTAAATGATGTATTTCCCCATCTTTTTGCATTCATATTTTTCTGCATTTTCTAGAATTACTGATTTTAAGTGAAAAACTGTAGTGATGCAAAGAATGAAGAAGACAGGCACAATATGAGCATATCACAAAAAACAGAAATCCTTGTCTCAGTCACTTTCCTCGTCACTGAAACCCACCTACAACCCACCCACAATTTAAATGAGGAGAGTTTTATTCGATTCACATTTTCCGAAGTCTCAGTCTTTACATGATTGGCCTGCTCCAAACAGAAGCAGTGGATCCGCCCTGAAGGAAACATACTCGCTTCAAGTGGCCAGAAAGCACAGAGAGTGAGGGAAGGGTCCTGGAGGGATCCTGGAGGGACCCTGTAGCTGCCAGCTCCCTCTCCCCCAGCCAGACCCCACCTCCTAACTGCAAGCTGGTGTAACACTCCCCTGACCGGGTACCTCCCAGACAGCAAGCCTGTGAGCACCTGGGGACGTCTAGATATAAACCGTAACAAGCCTGAAGTAAAAGAGCTCATGAATTTTTTAAATAAGGCAAGGAACAAATAAACTTAAGCAGCAGAAACCTAGAAGGACATACGGGAAGAATAAAATAGAGATAGTATGAGAGATGAAAATAGGAAGCAAAATGAATCAAATTTCAAATTAAAATCAAATTACTAACTCCTTTTGTGAGTTTTAAATTCTCATAAAAATTGAAAGGAAATTTAGCATTCCTATGTCTTGTAATCTGAGCAATTACTTTGAAGATAACACAATGCCTTATATGGACCATTGTTAATTTCTCCTATTATCTTATGAAATTCTATATTATTTTTATTGGTTTTTTTCCTCTTTAAAGTAAAATAAAGAAAATCCCTAAGTTGTTTTAAAAAATTGAAAGAAAAAGGTGGAAATTCAACTCCATTTTGCCCACTTCAAATAATTCACCATGATACATTTAGGACTATAGGAAAGGTTCAGGAAATTAAAGGGTTAAAGATTTCTTGACATTAAACCATCCTTGCTTTGCTGTATTCTAACACCTCTTGGACTAGCAAGCAAGAATACTTATCTCTATGTCCCACCATCACATTAGTTTGCTGATATTTTAGCAACGGCTATGTCTTAGTTTAAAATATTTAATAACAGGATAAAATAAACTGATAAACATTTAAATATTTCTTAGCCTGGCAGCTGGGAGTTCCAAGATCAAGGAGCTAACAACTCATTCAGTTCTTGCTAAGGGCTCTCTCCTAGTTTATAGACAGGGTCTTCTTTCTTGTATCCTCAAATGGCAGAGAAAACATTGTGTCTTCTTATGAAGACACTGATCTTACTCATAAGGGTCACGCCCTGCTCTAATTAGCCTCAAAGGCCTTCCCTCCAAATACCATTCTATTGAGGACTGGTAACATAAATTTGGCAGGGGATACAAACAGTCCAAAGAAAGATAGAAGCTTCATGCATAAATTTATTTTCTCTTTCATAATCCTGCTATTATTATCCTAAAATAGCTGTATGTTTTTTCTAACATGTTTTTCCCAAGCCAGATTTAGAATTCTGACTCAAATCCCCGATATTAACAGAAAGAAAAACATTTAAAATTTATCATGGCAAAAGTTTAAAGACCTATAATTACAAATGAATTTTCTATACTGTAAAAAAAAAAGAGAGAGAGCTGACATGATGGTACTATGCAAAAAAAAAAAAGAAAGAAAGAATATTAAAAAACAAAAAAGATTACAAAGAGGGTGATCTAATTTTAATCAATCTCCTGAAATTGTGTAACACTTTGACCTGGTTAGGAAATTTAAAATTTGTATTAGATAAAATAAAAAAGTGACCTTACACATAAACCCAGGCTTTCCAATACAGCCTGGTTATTTACATTATTAAAGTGGAGAAAATTGACTAAATGAGGAATAGAATATTCTTCAAAGATTTAATGTTTTCCAAAAGTCTTTTCTATGATATTCTGAGGGAATGTTCAATACAACCCAGTACATAATTTTAAAAAAACTAATTTGCTTTTATTTTCTTTTTTAACAGTCGCTCCAGTAGCAGCCTGTAAGTTCCTGGTCTCTTCCTCAATTCCCTCTAGTTTTGTGTAGGATCTGGGTTCCTTCTTCTGCATGGACACTGCTAACACTCACCACTATAGACCTGAGAATCAAATTATTTTCCATCACATTTCCTCATATTCCTTTATACTACCTTTTCCTTCACATTTTCTCATATTCCTTTATACTGCCAAGAGTCCTTTTGATTGTTGATGGTATTGGTGGCAGTGGTGAGTGTGGATAGGTGGATGGGTGGGTGGATGGTTTGGTTTTAGTTTTGGGTTGATGACTCAAAGTCCCATAAAAGTAGGAAACCACATGCAAAAGACAAAGAAGAAAAAAGTGTTCCTCTGGTTAGAAATAAGATGTAAGTTTAAAAAAAAAAAAGAGGAAAACCATGTTGGTAAAATATGTTGACGTCACAAGAGAGATCATGAAAATAGTACATATGAATTTTATATTTCAGTTTAAAACTACAGAGTCACAAAACAAAATTCCCAAAGGTAAAAGGCAGAAATAATAAAATTAGATGTAGCAAGTGAGAGTACAAGAAGAGACCAACTGCAAAGAAAACAGAGAAAGCGTTAACTAAACATTGAAGATAAAAGATCTAAAGCTCATCTTCATCCTCTCCTAATCGCGGACCAGCACTACTACAAGAAGCAGGCTTTTCTAACTCTCCTTCCTTGAAATAATTTAATTGAGACCTGCCTTTCATAACACAGGCAAATGATACACATTTATTTTTTATTTCACTTGAGTAAAAACAGTAAGTCTAAATACACCAATTAAAAAAATTAACGAATTACATGAAAAGCATAACTTCTTGGATGCGCTGGCACACACCTGTAACCCTAGGATTCTGGGAGGCCAAGGCAGAAAGATAGCAAATTTGAGCCCATTCTGGGCAATTTAGTGACTTAGTAAGACCCGTAGTAGAAGACCCAAATAGAAGATAAAAAAAGTGTTATGGGTATTGCTCAGACCAAAGGCCCTGGGTTCAATACTAAGTAGTACACACACACAAAAATCTAAATGTATGTGCACAGCCTTGCTTCAAATACTCTATATGAGAAACAAAAAAGAGAAAAAAACTTACAAGTATAGTTAAGAAATTCAACACGCCATTCTTAGTAAGTGACAAAACTTAAATGACACATGAAAGGTGAAGGAATTAGCTATGAGATAGCAAAGGGGAATATTTCAGAGGAAAATATAAGGCACTCTGAGGTAGGAATGTTTCCAGAATATTTAAGGAAAAGCAAGAAAGCAAGTACAGGTATACCTCATTTTGTTGCTCTTTACTGTATGTTTCACAAATACTTTTTTTTTAACAAATTAAAGATCTATGGTAACCTTTCACCAAGCAGTTCCATCTGCACCATATTTTGTCTCTGGGCCATATTTTGCTAATTCTCATAATATTTTAAACCTTGTAATTATCATTA
Source organism: Dolichotis patagonum (assembly GCA_004027295.1). Taxonomy (NCBI): domain Eukaryota; kingdom Metazoa; phylum Chordata; class Mammalia; order Rodentia; family Caviidae; genus Dolichotis; species Dolichotis patagonum. The sequence goes on from PVJX010014227.1 coordinate 10,658, forward strand.
TATCATTATATCACTTACTTTTGATCCATGATCTTTACTACTGCAATTATTTTAAGACACCATGAACTGCACCCACATTAGATGGCCAACAGTCAAGAGAGTGTGTGTTCTGACTGCTCCACTGACCACCTCGCCCCCCACGTCCCTCTCCTCAAGCCTCCCTATTCCCTCACAATCAACCATATTGAAGCCAGGCCAGTTAATAACTTTAACATGGTCTCCAAGTATGTGAGTGCAAAGTAGAGTCACACATCGCTCATTTTTAAATCACAGGTGAAAAACGATTGAGCTTAGTGAGGAAGACATGTATAAGCCAAGACAGGCTGAAAGCTAGGCCACTTAGCCAAACAGCCAAGATATAGACTCAGGGAAAACAGTTTTGAAGAGAATTAAAAGTACTGTACTACTCCAGTGAACACTCAAAGGAACAGAAAGCAGAAGAAGCAAAAGAGCCTCTATTGGAAAAAGCTTTAATGATCTGCTCAAACCAGCCACGACCTCCCCTGAAACTAAAGCCTAATCCAAACCAAGGTTCTAACTCTGTTCTGTGAAGGCTGACAAGAGTGAAGATGCAGGGGAAAAAAGCTTAAAGCAAGCAAGATTGTTTCCTAAGGTTTAAGGAAAAATGAGCTCTGAATCATAAAAATCCAAGGCAAAGCAGCAAGTGCGGATGCAGAAACTAGAGTAAGTGATCCAGAAGATCTAGCTAAGATTACCGACGAAGGTGACTAGTACACTGTCTTAGTCATTTTTCTGATTGCTGGGATAAAATACCCAACACCCACAAGTGAAACAAGGAAAAGTTTATTTCAGTTCACAGTTTACAGAGGCTTCAATCCACAGTCAGCTGGCTCCAAGGCAGGGCGGCATGTGGCAGGCAGGAAGCAGCAGAGCAGCCAGCCTGCCTTCCTGCTGTTCCTTTGAATTCCCCCCCTGATTGGTGTCACCTACACCGGGGGTGGGGCATCCCTCTTCAGGGAATCTATTCAGCCACTCCCAGAACTAAGCTAATCCAACTAGGGGACTAATCCAGACATCACACACCAGTAATCCCAGTACACATACTCTAGATCCAACCACCTACAAAAATCCCCACCTATGCGTAAGAGGCTTTGGGGGACGTCTAGATACAAACCATAACACCAAACAACAGTTTCAGTGTAGACTCCCAGCCAAAAACAAACAAAAAAACTTTATACTGGAAGAGATTACATTTAAGGCCTTCACAGTTACATAAAAGAAGTCTACACTTAGCTTCAAAGGACAGCATGACTTTCTGGTTAGGGGCTAATGCAGCCGGTGGCTTTAAATTGAAACTAAAAACCCTAGGTCCCTTGAGAATTAACATGTTCCCGACAGTTTGAATCAGTGGTATATGCGTAACTGTACCATTTGACAGCTTTTCATTAATCTTATTAGTAAAAAGACCGACAAGAGTGATTAGACCAGTTTTTGCCACCAGTGACAGGCACACAAGTACCACTGGTGGTTCAAGCCACCCAGCAGCAATACGTATGAATTACAGCTCTGTGGGGAACACATTAAACTACTACTCTGCCTGTGTGTTCTAAACAGAACAACAAAACACTGATGACAGCACATCTCTTTGCAACATGGTTTACTGAGTATTTAAGCCTCCTGTGAGACCTACTAATCAAAAGAAAAAAGATTCCTTTCAAAATTTTACTTCTCGTTGACATGCAGCTGTTCACCCAAATGTTCTGAAAGAGGTATGATGTGATTAATGCTGTGTTTTCACCTCTCATGGATTCTGCATGAATCCATGAGAAATGCACTATGTTTGAAAAGATAAAAATGCTTAAATGTCATACAACGTATCCATATATTGAAACATGACATGATACCCATCTATATGTACAATTTTTATGTCTTGGTGTATTGGTTAAAAAGTAAATTTTTTTAAAAAAAATTTTAAAGAATGTATACTATACGGATACAGCTGTGATAATGATTATACTAAGAGATCTGGGCAAAGTACATTGAAAACCTTCTGGGAAGGATTCTCCAGATATCATGAAGAACATTTGTGACTCATGGAAAGAAATCAAAATATCAAGGACATCAGGCATTAGGAAGAACTTGACTCTAATCTTCATGGATAATTTTAAGGGGATTCGAGATTTCATTGGAGAAGTAACTCCAGACATGGTAGAAAGTAGAAATTGAAGAGAAGCCCAAAGAAGTGAACTTGTGCAATCACATGATAAAAAAAATCTAATGGATAAGGAATTACTTCTTGTGGTTGCAGAAAGAAAGTAATCTTTTAGGATGAAATCTGCTGATAAAGGTGCTATGAGTATTTCTGAACAACACAAAAGGATCTAGAATATTACATAAACTTAGCTGGTACAGTAGCAGGCAGCAGTAGAGTTGGAGAGTATTAACTCCAATTTTGAAGGATATTCTGCACATAAATACTATCAAAACAATATGCTACAGAGACATTTTTCTCAAAAAGAGTGTCAATCAATGGGTCAAATGTCATTGTTGTTTTATTTTAAGATACTGCCTCACCCACCCAACCTTCAACACCTTTATCATCAACACTGAGATCAGACTCTTCACTAGCAAAAATATTATAACTCACCTAAAGCTCAAATGATTATTAGAATTTTTTAACGAAAAGTTTTTTGGGTTTTTTTTGGGGGGGGGGCCTGGAGATTTAGCTCAGCGCCATAAGCACCTGCCTTACAAGTGCACAGTCCTGAGTTTGATCCCCAGTACCAAAAAAAAATCACAAAAACTATTTTTTATTACAGTGTATACTTTTAAGATATAAAGATGCTGCAAATTGCGGTATAAACATAACTTTTATGTCTTAGGGAACAAAAAAATTCTTGTGACTTAACTGCAGTATTCACTTTATTCTGGTGCTTGGATTAACTTGTAGTATGTCTGACATTTGCCCGTGTTTAGCTGAAGAGGAACGAAAAATGATAGCAATGAAAGCTATCAGAGAGCTTTGCAGAGACAGATCTTTTAGTGCTTTCCTTAAAAGTCACTGTAGTAACTTTTAACTTTGGGTCAAGCAAAATGGGCAGTCATTAATGAATCTTAAGCAAATGAATAACATTTAACAAGGACCCCTGCAGCTGCTGCACTGTGAATTGGTAAGGAAGTAAGGATAACCCAGGGCAGCTCAAGAGATAACAGCAATTTGGACCACAGTAAGAATCATGAAGGTGGTTTAAAAAAAAACTGTCAGGGTTTCTTTTTTCAGTTTGGGGTTTTTTTTACTTTAAAGAGAAAAAACAGAAAAGAAAAGAGGCGTACAAACAACAACTACAAGAACAACAAAAACCCAAAACAGTAACAATATATCCTTTCAAAACAAGATGATAAGAATTTAACAATGGTTGTAATATTTCATTTTGTTATCTTCAAAAGAGTTGCTTAGATTACCAGATACAGACATGCAAAACTGATCTAATGAATATTAACTGCTCTTTTCCAGGAACAAATAGAATTAGTAGTAGTATCATCTTAGCCATGTTATGTATACACAAACAAATTTGTATCTTTTTCCTTTCCCCCTCCTTTTCTCCTTCCTATCAGATTTTCTTTAAGAAAAAAGAAAAAAATAACAATAACAATAAAACAGTTTCAAAACAGACCAGTAGGAGAGTAACAATAGTACACTGCATGTTGTTATCTTTGAGGTAACTATGCAGGGAACACACTTAGGGATCTATGGTCCCACAATTTTCATTATACTCTGCTAGGCATCTTGATGGTTCTCGGGAAGAAAGAACTGGGGAAACAGGAGTGGGCAAGAAGAACTGTATTCCTATCCAAATTGGTACAATTAACCTACCTTCCTGCTTTAACTGCAGGAATACCTCAAGTTACCTACTAGTGACTTCCTAATCTATTTCTAGGACTTTAGTTTCCTCCAGAGCTACAGTAAGCAAACTTTTTCTATATAGGGTAGGATAATAAATACTTTAAATTTAAAAGTCATGAAATTTCTGTTTTGACTATTCAACTATGCAGTTGTAAAACAAAAGCAAACATAGACCACATGTAAAAGAAAAGGATGGATATGTCCCAATACTCTACAGATGGGAAAATGAGAGGTTTTGGATTTGGGGTTTGCTTTTTTATTTGCGGGGGGGAGGGGGGGGAGGACCGGGAATCAAACTCAGGACCTCACACCTGCCAGGCACCATCAAGTCAAATCCCCAGCTCCAAAATGTGAGCTTTTTGTAATATCCATATGTCAAAATATTAGCATTCATATATTTTAACTACTTAAAAATGTAAAATCCAGTTGAACTTTGTTCCCTTGGCTGTCCTGCACTTTGCCAGCCAGTGCTGTGGGGTTCACAAGCCCAGGTTCATATTTTCAGCCCTGGAAAACAATCCCATTCCTAGTTTCTCATGAGCTCCTGGTTTCCTATTGTTTTATGGTAGTTGTATTAATCAACCCAATTAACATTAACATGAGAGAAACACCCAATTTTCAGAACCGGGCAACAACTGTACCTAAAATAAGTCGTATCAAGTGAATACGTACCTTAGCATACATCATCTCAGGCTACTAAATATCCTATGTTCTATAAATTATAATTTTCCCACTTCTGTGTTGAACCCAGGCCCTTCACACTGAGCCACATCCTCAATCCCTTTTTTGTTTGTTTGGTTGGTTGGTTGGTTTTGGGGGGTTTCTTCAGGGAGTGTTTTTTGTAGGGTTTTTTGGGGGGTTAGGCTTTTTTTGGTGGGGGGAGGTACCAGAAAACAAAGTCAGCAACCTCACACTTGCCAGGCAGGTGCTTGTGCTGCTGCGCTAAATCCCCAGCCCCTTTTCTGTTTTTTTGAGACAAGGTCTCCTTAAATTGTCCAAGCTCTGCTTGAACTTGAACTTATAATCCTCCTGTCTCAGCCTCCCAGAGTGCTATGATAGGTGTATGCCACCATGCCCATCTATAAACTGTAATCATGAAACTCTAATATAATTCCTAGTTATTAGTCAAAAATAAAGGCAATCTGAAGTAGTTTATCACAAGGTCTTCCTACATTACAATGCACAGAAAGAAAAGGGGGGAATGAAGATTCCCCACAGTTAACATAAATTTAATAACACAGATTCCATCCAACGAAGAGGTTTGGGTATCAGGACGCAGGGAAAGCTCAATGCCGTACTGATGTGTTTGCCTTTGTCTATTTCAGTGGACCCTTCTGGAAAACTCGGTAAGTTTGGAACATTTTTTCCCTTACCTATTCTTGTGATTAGGACTTTTTTGAGTTTTTGTTACCAAATTTTCTTGAATTACAAGTTCTACCTCAAAATGGCCATTATTTTTATGCAGTTTCTTCATAATTTAGATTTCCACTTACCTATTTTCCTTCTCATGTCTGATTCTATTACCAAAGACCACTCCCATGCGTTCCCCCAGCAGGTTCCCAACCAAGCAATCACAGCAGAGCTACACTCTGGGAACTAGTAACTTTTACTGAAAAAGAAAATCCTCCAGGATTGTCAAAGAATACATGCCAAAAGAATACATGCCAAAATATATTCCTTTAACTAAGAAATGGCAGGAGTGGTGACTTGTGTGAGAACAAAAAAAGGTAGGAAATATAATAGTTTAAATTTTGGTAAAATCATTACTTTTACAAAGATTAAAATCTTTATATTAACTAAATAGCACAAAATAACGCTCTCTATAAAATGGGATGATGAACTTGGGCTAGCAGCACTCCTAAAAGTGATTCTACACTCCCTGGAGTTTCTGACTTCACCTCGAAAGAGTATCACTGGAAGCCAGGTATGGTGGCACACTCCTGTAATCCCAGCACTTGGGAAGCTGAGGCAGGAGGATCATTACAAGTTCGAGACCAGCCTGGGGTACAAAGTGAGCTCAAGCCCAGCCTGAACTGCATAGTGCGACCCTGCCTCAAAAAGATTAAAAAAAAGAAGAAGAATATCACTGGAATGTGGATTCTCCTTGGGTTAGAAAATCTCTACAGATCTTTCTTTTGTGTTTTATTTTTAGCACTATGTCCTATGGGTGAGCTCCTCACCTATTCTCACCTCTAACATTTTACCTTACCATTATCTTCTGGTTTGGCTATTTCTACTCCAAAATAGAGCCTTGTGTTTCTAAGGTCATTTTAAATGTTCCTAAGTCCTCTAAGATGTTAAACATCTATCTCAGAAAATATTGCCCTATGGAGATAAAGTTCATATGAACGGACGCCATAATATCTGGCCACCTTGTAGGCTCTGAACAAGAATCTCCTCACGACTCCCATGAAAATATAATGAAAGATTGGCTTCTAAACTCCTTTAGTTCTTCGCTGGGAATTTAGAATTCTTCTCTAATTATAGAGAAAGGACTTCTTAATCACATTAATAGGAAGAAATAGTTAATACCAAAATCTCACTGACTTTCTCTGACTGTCTAAATAAATTTACCCTTGAGAGGTAGTCAGTATTGGGCATCTGCCGGGAACTCAGCGTTGGAGCACAAACGTGAGGTCTGAGTCCAGTCCTCAGTATCACAAAAATACATAAATAAGACAAAGAAGTAGAAAGCAAGACACATCTAATGAGACACAGTCCAAGAATTTCAAACATTCCAAACACTGGCAAAACAGAGCAAATTTTCCAAAATAAATACTTAGCATTTAATCGCACTAAAATTTCTTCTTTCTAGCAGGAGGCTGGGTTGAGGCCAGGAGAGGGCAGGAAGATGAAGCTGAAAGGGGCTAACAGTTTCTTGTAACTCACGGTACAAAAACAGCACACATTCACCGCAGTCACTCTGTGCCTCTATCCCTCAAATGCTCTCGCCACACAATATTCTTGCCTGTTTTCCCCGTGAAAAGGCATTTTCTGTGGTCAGCTTTACCCATCAGCCTCACTCTGAAGAATCCTGCGTGATGACATGCTTCTGTGAAGCGTCACAAGCCAAGGCACCCCCAGGAGACGAATCAGTGTTTGGTGAATATATGTTTTTAAATGGCCCAAAAAATCAATTCGATCTTTATTTCCTCCAGGACTAAGCGTGGAACCCAGATTCTTCACAGTGAGCTACATCTCCAGCTCTGTCTTTATGTTTTATTTTGAAACAAGGTTTTGCTGAGTCACTAGACTCAAAATTGCCAACCACCTGCCTCAGTCTCACAGGGTGCTGGGAGTGCTGTTCACCGCCATACCTGGCTTCAGGTCATTCTTTGGAAATATTTTCTTATAAAATATATATTCTTATTGATACAGTATGTGTAAGATTCAATTTAAAATTCAAAAAACATTGAAGACAAACTAGACCATAAAATAATCTGTCATCCTCTGAAGTCCCTTCTCACCTCCACATTCAGCTAAATATATGATCCTTAAAATGTAACCAGTGGTTTAAAAACTGTGATGATTCATTTTTTTCATGCTTAACACATTCGTTTTGGAGTCCAGATCTGTGTACTCCCTGCTCACCACTGAATTGAGAACCTAAGAATAGTTTCCTAATAAAGATCATGTTGTATTTTCAATATTAATTTAGAATTATTAATGGGATAGCTATTTCCTTATAGCTTTCATCTTCAGCAAAAACCAATCCAATTTAAAATTTGTAATCACTAGCTTTCATTAGCCTGAATAAATTACAAAGATCCCCCAAAGTGTTGATTAAAGTTTTTATTACATTAAAATTTTGTTGTATGGGCTGCTGCTTGCAATAAATGTACTTTGTATTATAAAAGTTTTCATTGTAAGTAATGGATGATCATGAGGCCCAAGGGAAAGAAAAGATGTATGTACTATCTTAAAATCTAGAAGAAACCATTAGCTTAGAATGTGGTGGCGCTTGCTTCTACAAAGCTAGGTTGAAATAAAAGTGGACCTCATTTTAGGTGACAACTAGATTCCTAAAAAATAAATCCTAGGAAATCTAATTTTTGTTACTTTTCAAGATAGAAAAGATAACAGAAAAGATACTAAAATAAAATAAAGAGATATTAGAGGTAATAACATATTTCTCAGTGCAGTGACAAAAATAATAATTTTTTTAATTTTATGAAAGGGTAAGTACAACAAAACTTGTTTCAGATGGTACAAGCCTGTGATCCCAGCACTCAGGAGGCTGAGGCAAGACAATCAATGAGAGTTTGAGGCCAGCCTGGGTTACATTGTGAGTTCAAGATCAGCCTGGACTACACAGAGCTCATTTATGTGCACATTTTAAAAGGGACCTGAAAGTGTGGCAAAGTAAGCTAGTAAGCAGCATAAGGTGATGGTTAAAACTGAGCTCTAAAGCCATACTACACAGGTTTCATTCTCAGTTTCACCATCCACTAATTATATGATCTATTTACATTCATTCAAGCTTTCATGTCTCAATTTCTTCATCTGTAAAACTGGAATAATAACAATACCTACCCTATATGGTTGTGAAGACTAAGTGATTTCATATGTACAATGCTCATCAAAGTGAGTGCTTGGCATAGGGTACTTCATAATTATCACCTCATACTATTAACCTTTTGCAAGTTGAAATATGAACACATCTGAGTTCCCTTTTTCTGTCTTAAGAAATAATTAGTACTTATCCCCATAATTTTCCCTTTAAATTTTTTAAGGATACATCCTGAATTAGTCCCTCAGCATTATTTATTAGTTGTAATCTGAAAAAAATGCCAATTCATTTATATTACATATTACCTTTTCTCTCATTAGTCTTCCAACTTATTCAAGTCTAGAATCTTATCAATAATTCTGTAATATTATGTGATTTTTGAGGATAATCTTAAATTGGCTTTATATTTATATTTTTCAGGATAATCTTAAATTTAGTTTCCCAGTTTTAAGACAAAAAAAGGAAACCAACAGGAAAAATAGGGATAAAGTAATAATACTTGATATCTGAATCATGCACTTCTGTTGTGTTCAGTCATATATCCAGGTTACGTGGATGAAGAGCTTATAAAAAAATCAGATTTCAAAGCTCAACTTCCAAAACATGGAGAAATGACAGAAAGCAGGGAAGCGCTGAAGAAGGAAGTATTTAAACCGTCTGATGAATCTTTAGCAACACAGAGAAGAGAGTCAAAAAGACAAGCAAAATTCACTGAGCTGGAGAAAGACAAGACCAGAAAGAGTGACACTGAAATACCAAAAGAACAAGAAGCAAAAACACAGGTAATCCAGGTAAAGAAAAGTCAGGAAAGAGTACCACAAGGCGAGGAATCCCAAATAAAGAGTGGGACTCAAGTACCAGAAAAACCTAAAGCCCAAGAAACTAAAAGTGATCTAACAGTACCCACAAAACAGGGATCTCAGATAAAAAAAAGTGAACAGGTACCCACAAAACAGGGATCTCAGACAAAAAAAAGTGAACAGGTACCCACAAAACAGGGATCTCAGACAAAAAAAAGTGAACAGGTACCCACAAAACAGGGATCTCAGACAAAAAAAAGTGAACAGGTACCCACAAAACAGGGACCTCAGATTAAAAAAAGTGAACAGGTACCCACAAAACAGGGACCTCAGATTAAAAAAAGTGAACAGGAAGTACTGAAAGCCCAGGAATCCCAAGTAAAGAGTGAGCCGGCAGCAGCAAAACAACCTGAGGCCCAAGGAAAGAAAACTGAGGGACAAATACCAGCAGAAAAGGACGCTCAAGAAAAGCAAAAGGCAGGAGAACCAAAAGGAGAGAAAGCCCAAGGAAAGAAAAGTGCAGAAGCGATATCAAAAGAAAAAGCCCCAGAAAAGAAAGGTGAGGCAGGAACACCAAACGAAAAGGCAGATAAAGGAGGACCTGCAGACAAAGGAGGACCTGCGGATAAAGGAAAGGACAAAGAAAAGACAGACTCAAAAACACCTCAAGATAAAAAAGAAAAAGATGCCAAACCCAAGAAAGAAGATGAAGGGAAAGACAAAGAAAAGAAAGAACCAAACGCCAAGGGTAAGAAAGCTCCGGCAAAAGGCAAAGGCAAGTAAAAGGAGGAAGCGCGGCAAAAGGTGGAAGTGTAAGAGGAAATAAAAGCCCGAAAGACAGCTGATCATTAGGGTCCCATCCTCCGAGGCAAGCCACGTCCCTGCCACTGCTTAATTACAAAATCAACCTAACCGTGCAAATCTGCAGTTTCAGCTCTTTAGACCTCTCAGCCATAAACTTCAGCTTTCAAGTGTCTGCTTTATTAGCCCTGTATAAATTTATATTATTCAGTCAAGAAAAAAATGAGTACTTCATAAAATAAAGCATTTGTATTAAAGAAATCTATTATTTCTTTTTACAAGTATTCTATCTCTAGGTTAACCAACCAATAAATCAATAATGCTTCGTGATGGGCTTAGTGATCACAAGATATTCTACTAGCAATAACAGAAAATTCAAGTCAGAATTCTTGAAATCAGGTAACCTGAACCAATATGTAATGATATACACACGCATAATAATTTTTAAAAATTAATTGTAAAAAGTGTCAATGATGTAGTTTAGACAGACAATACAGTAAGAATTCAGAAACATCCTGGGATGAGACATAAAAAGGATGGCTTCACAGCGAAGGGGATGGTAGTATTCAACATGTGTCAGAAGATAGGTAAGATGTTGATACGTTCCGTGAAACAGGAGTAGAAGGCAGAGGTGAAAGGTTAGCAATTCCCTGCTTCATGGCAGAGGCAGTTTTGCTGCTGCAAATCCTGTGGGGAAGAAGCCTAAGCTTTAATTTTGAAAAGGACAATATGAAAGAACTTAAAAAACAACCCTGAATTTGTATTTTACTATTTAGAAAGCTAAAAGCTTTCTGGGGTATTTGAGAAGGACAGTAAGTTCCCATTACAAGCAATGTTAATCTTGTCGTGCAAAGTAAATTGCAGAAAAGAAACAGCACAAATCTAGCTAAGAGGTATGTGAAGTAAGTGATAGACAATAAATAGAAAGATATTTTTTCAAAACAAGAATCACTACTTAATAACTGACTGCACACGGAAAAGGAAAAAAAGTAATTGAAAAAATCACTCAAAAACTAGAAGCTAGCTTGTGGGACATAAGTGGTTTAGTCAATTTTTCATCCCTGGAACAAAATCCCCAACACTCACAACCTAAAGGAGAACAGGTGTGTGTTGGTTCACAGTTTTAGTCTATGTTTGGCTGGTTCCCAGGCAGGAACAGGATGGCAGAGAGGCACGATGGAAGAAAAGGTGCTCCATGTATGGCACCAGGAAGAGCTAAGGGAGGTCGGACAGGGAGCTGTGCCCTCCCAGTCATGGCCCCAGTGACCCACCTCTACCAGGCCCCGCTGCCTAACAACATACTCAGCTATTGCACTTAATGAGTGAGTCCAGTGGTGCGCACAGCACCCCATGATCCAGTCACTTTCAAACACACGAGGCTTTGTACATCCACTTTAGATCTAAGCCATGAATTTCTGCAACTGGTCCCCAAAAGACTCATGTTCATCTCATTGTGCAAAATGTACTCAGTCTATCTCTAAGACCCAGTGAAGTTTTCTCTCTCCACATTACTAAAAATCCAAGTCCAAAAATTCCTCTGAGACACAAGACAAATTCTTAGCTAGCGAGGACCTATAAAAAAGCAAAAAGAGACTAGGAGGAGCCCACCAAGAAGCCAACCAGCCAGCCTTTCTGGTGAGCCATGCAAGGCATGCGGGGCCCAGGAAAAGTCAGACAGCACCTCCCAAGAGCCTACCAGCCTGCAGACTGAGTCACCAACTCCCCATCCCCACCGCACCCCAAGCAACCGGCTGTCGGAGGACAAGCTGAGTTGATAGCAACTGAGGTACAAAACTCAACTGAATGCTTACATTGTTTGGTAATTTTGCAGCTTGGGGCCAGCATCTATTGGGAGGATAGCAGTAGACAGTATAGCAAATATGGGGATTTCCTTCTATCTTGTGTTTGAAATCTAGTATCATTCTGTTTTGTTTTGTTTCAGTTAATTGTTTTGTTTGATTCAATATTCTGTGTTTTGTTTTGGTTTTGTTTTGTTTTTGGTACCAGGGATTGAACTCACAACCTTGTACTTCCCAAGCAGTCACCTGTGCTGCTGAGCTAAATCCCCGGCCCTTCAATGTTCTGATTGATTTTATTCCATTTTGTTTGGTTTGATTTTTCTGTATCTGATGGAATGGACATCTATTGTGAAGATAACAAGATCTACTATGGTAGCCATTGTTGTTATCCTATTATCCTGCTTTGAAGTTCTGTACCAATTTCACTGCTTTGTTTTGATTGGATTTATTGTTTTGTTTTATTGGGTTGTGTTATCTTTAAAATAAATTAATTAATAAGCAAAAAGAAAATAAAACATATCCAACATACAATGGCACAAAGTAGATATACCTATTCCAAAAAGGAGAAATAGGAGAATAGGAAGAAATGGACAAAATCAAAATTCATCAAGAAAAATATTAAATCCAGTAGTTCTATGTCCTGTACCTGGAGCAGGTAATGGTGAGACATAAATTCCAAAGGGCTTAGGCACATCACCCCATTACAACCTTGCTGGTTGCAGTCCTCATAGCCCCTCTTTTGGGGTGACTCCATTCAGTGCCTGTGACTTTCCTCAGTAAATGGTGTTCTTAACATCTCCAACTTCCTGGTGATCCACTGCACTTTCAACTTTACTATCACGTTCATGCACTGCCTTTTCAGGGGCACACTCCCCTCCAATGCCTTCCTCTAAAACCTAGCTGGACATTTCCCCAAGCCCGTAACTCTTACATTCTGCATGTCTGTAAAACCAGCACCATATGGATGTTGCTGCCAGTTGAAGCAGTAACCAGGCCCTCTTGGATCATGGCTGCAAAGGCTTCTGTATGCCTGGATGGATAAGCACTGTTAAAAGAATCCTGGGGAGCCAACCCTCTTCTCAAGTAGGGAGTCCAGGGGCTCTTTTCTCAAATGAAAGCTTTACAGTTTTGTACCTTTAATCCTGCAAAAGGTGGGCTTGCTGATTCCTAAGATGCCTTTGAGTCATCCATCCTATTGTCCTAAAGCAAAGTATTTGGTTTCTTTTGAATGCTCATCTTTTTAGCAACCACGTTCTCTATGGTCTCAACTTTGTAGGTCCTTCCTTTCCTCAAAAATCCAAACTTTTCAAATCAATGATCTTTATAGTTAGCATTGATCATTCATTTGAGAATGGTACAGAATATACTCTTAAGAAACAACTGAGTAATTGAAATAAATTATATATCCTTCCAAATCTGGGATTCTACAGTTCAAACTATGAATGTCTTTTAACTAACTAGATATCTGCCAAGGAAATTTTTTTCACACTGCTACACTATGATTCTTTGAAGAAATTTAATTTAAAAAAAAAGAAAATAAAAACTTTAGCTCCATCAGAAAACATAAAATATTCTGTAAAGGTTTCAAGCTACCCAACCACAACCTGACAAGGGCAGCCCCACAGCTTTTAGCCCAATCCAAACTACCATGTCCCTACTGCAGGCTCACAGACTTTCCACAGGCACAGACACTTATGTTAATTTTAGAAGTCTTGCACTCCTCAGATCTTCAATGAGTTTCACATGTTTAACAAAACTCAAATGTCAAAACCACCGTTTTGACAGTGGTCACTGTTTTGGACCACAGTCATGGGGAAAACCCATCATTCCCATCTTTTGGTTGTTAGGGGTCAACATGTATCTCTCTGGCTATTCCTGCTGAATGGGGGCATCATGATAGTGAGTATGGTGTGACGCAGAATGATGAGTAGCTCCCATGTAGAGGCTGATCTCGGGGGGTTCTGTCATGACTAGCAGTCCTTTAGCAGTGAACGCTTGTATCCTGGAATGGATAAACCTGGAGAGGAATTTAAAGACACAGGTACTACAAGCAAGAAAAAAAAATTGTGATTAGTGGGCCTATCATACACACCACAATAGGTGCCCATTAATCTAGGGAGGGCCACCAAGAGGACCATGGGGTTCTATTATACCTCTCGAGTAATTTTTCTATGTTTGCTGCCAAGTCTCGCAGCAGTCTTGCCAAGCTGCCAAGGAGCTTGTGAATCTGGCCCTTGACTATAGCTGCCTGCTTTACAAAGAAACAACATTCTTCCCCCAGCACAGCACAGGTGCCACCTCTCAGCAGTCAGTACACAGAGGGCTCGACAGTTCTGGAGGACAACTGCTGCTAGAGAGGTAATCTGATCTTGAAGTGAGTCCATAGTTTTTAATACCTCATAAGTAGAGGTTTTTAAATCATAAGACAACTAAGTATAGAAGTAAGCACACATTCCAACTCCCCCTGCTCCTGCACCAATAGCTGAGAAGATGCCAGTCCCTGTGAGGACTGGGGCTACAGCCCTGGGTGACCTACACTACAGTGTAAGAGTTAACCTGCAGTCTTTGCATGACTTCAGATTTTGTTTGGTGTCACTTGTGGGGCCAGCACTGCTAACGTGCAGGAGCCCTGCCATGTGGAAGGGAGACAGGTGAGTGCTCCAAGCCCACAGACAAGAAACTGTCCAAAGAGAGGACACATAGAGCCGGTGATGTCTGTTTTCTCTTGTACATGGCTGCATGGCTCAAGAAACCCCACCATAGGTATTGCACTGGTTTGACCTGAATGGAGGATACAGGAGAGATTTCCTGGCCATAATTGCTCTGGGGCTAAAGTTAGAAGCCAAATAATTTGTGCTTCTACATATGTTTAAAGGACTGATGTCTCCCAGGTGACTGGATATGCCATGTATGAATCCCGTTGTAGGGGCAGGCAAAGCCAGCAATCAGAAAGGCCAGCCACGTTAGACCCCTGGAGAATCGACTGTAAGAATTTGTATGTGCTGTTGAAGAGTTGTGGTTTGGGTAGGGGAACTAGAGCATGGTGAGAACGTGAGGACAAAGGAAACAGCTTTAGTGGTATAGACCATGTCAAGGAAAGTTTTTGTGCACAGTTAAGAACATGTAGTTTTTGTAACAGGTAGGTACTTGGTGTAGTTGAAATCCCCAAGTCTGGCTTTCTGGGAATACTGGGAAGGTTTGCAGGTCCATGATAGTGACATCTAACACCTGAGTCCATGTGCACTTGCCTGTCCAGGTGATGTTAATAAATATGTTTATCATGATTAATCCAGAATCCATGTTCAGTTGAGCCTATGGATTCACATCCCCAGTAAGGGCAGTGGTGGTAACTGGCATCATAACAGGATGACTCATGTGGGTTTTCTGGACAGAGATAGAACCTAGGGTTATTTGTTGCAAGTACAGCCTTGCTGTGTAGATCTTTAACACAGGCTAATGAGCACCGGGGAATGTGGCATGTGAGGTTACCTGAAGTCCATTTGGCCTGAGCTGTGATGGTGTGGTGTGTAGCCCACTGCTCCTCCATGTTTTTTGAGGTACAAGTTATAGATTGAAGATGGGAGTGGTTGTGACTGTGTCAGTGTCAGGACAGTGATGATCAAGGCCAGAAAGACATGCATGTCCATAGCAGTTAAGAACAGGTAAGCCCAAATAACTATTAGGTAGAGGCTTATGAAGGAGATCTTGTATTATGATGTGAAAATCATCTGGAAAGACCACCCAGAATCCTACTACAAAAAGGTGAACTAATAGAATATAAAGGACAAGGAATCAAATAGGGTAACAAACCATAGGTTAACTGGAGAGTGACAATCATGAATCCTTGGTTAGGCAAAGATGGTAGGAGTCAGGAACTGAGATGACCATTCAGGAGAGGTGCGACCAGAGGAGTCCATAACAGGTAGACACCACTTAGTCTGGGCAATCCAGGAACCTTGACTGTTGTCGGAGCTGCAAGGTACATCAGGCCCTGGTGAATTAACTGCTGAATTCCACAAGAAATTTAGTGAAGACCTAACACCACTACTTCTCAAACTCTTTAATGAAATTGAGAGGGAAGCAACACTGTCAAATTCATTCCTGGAAGCAAGCATTACTCTGATTCCAAAACCAGAGAAGGACTCAACTAAGAAAGAATTACAGACCAATCTCCCTAATGAGCATTGATGTAAAAATGCTCAATAAGATACTGCAGCAAATTGTCAAAAATATTGTACACCATGATCAAGTGGAATTCATCCCAGGGATGCAGGGATGGTTCAACATACATAAATTCATAAATATAATACATCACATTAACAGAGCCAAGGACAAAAATCATACAATCATCTCAGTAGATACAGAAAATCATTTGACAAAATCCAGCATGCATTCATGATTTTAAAAAAAACCTACAGAAAATTGGAATAGGTACTCTTTATCTCAACTCTATAAAAGTCATTTATGACCAACCAACAGCCAGCATCATATTAACTGGACAAAAAATGAAAGCTTTTACTCTGAAGTCAGGAACAATACTTGGATTTTCTTTGTCTCCACTCTTATTCAAACTTGCCCTGGAAATTTAGCCAGAGCAATTAGATAAGAGAGAAATACAAGGAATACATTTAGGAAAGGAAGAAGCTAAATTATCATTATTTGCAGATGACATGATACGCTACTTAGGAGACCCCACTCCACTTAGGTTGTAACCCTGGGGACTTAGAAGATCTGAGGTAAATTAAGTCTCCTGGAGATACTGGGGGTTCTGGTTTGGCTCCTTCAGAGGGTTGTGGGAGACAATGATCTGCATGTTGGTGCAACAGATGTCAAAATCAAGTAAGGACTGGGATATAATCTGCCAAAGGGGGAAGATCTTGGGAGGCAGGTAAATTATGAAGAATGGTCCGCCATACATGAGCTCAAAGGGGCTCAGGTAGGTAGGGACTGGGGAAGTGCCTGTGCTTGGTTAGCACCAAAGGAAGAAGTTGAAGCCAAGGTTGGTGTAGTTCTAGAATAAGTTTTGCAAGATGCATCTTAATGATCCCATTTGCTTTTTCTACCTTTCCTAAAGACTATGGATGACATGGGATGTGTAAATGTCATGGGAGGTATAGACTTGTGGACACCTGCTGGGTGATCTGAGAGATGAAGGCCAGGCCACTGTCAGACTGAACACTCTGTGGCAGCCCAAATCTGGGTATGATGTCCTGTGATAGGGCCCTCACAGCTACCTCAGCTGTCTCCCTGGCCATAGGAAAGGCTTCTACCCACCCCTGAAAAGGTACAGACAAAGGTAAGAAGATAGGTTTTTGTGATGAGGGATGCGGGTACAGTCTATTTGCCAGTCCTGACCTGGAGTGTGTCCCTGAAACTGATGAGTAGAAAAAGAGGAGGGCAAAAGATGTCCTTAGCATACCACTGACAGTCGTGTGTGACTCACTGAACAGTGTTTTCTAAAGAGGGATGTGTGGCCACTGGAACCAAGACAGTGTATAAGGCCTCTGATCCTACATGGAAAACAAGTAAGTCCATGACAATGTCAGAAGCTTGCTGATCTGGTCATACCAGTTTAGAGCCTTGGAAAACCCACCCCTGAGAATTTTGTGTATAATTTGGCTTGTGAAGGAAGAATAGCTGTTCTGGTGAATATTGTGGTAGTGGCAAAGTATCTAGGACCAATGGGAACAGGTGGGCAGGACACTGTCACTGTGCAGCCAGTTTGACCTGTGTGTCTACAAAAGCACTACACTGAGCCACAGGATCAGTGGAGTTCTGGTGCCCTTTGCAATGAATGACGGCTACCTGTGTTGGGAGCTGTGCTGTCTCTAAGAGTTTAAGGATGAGAGGCCCATTAATGATAGTGCCCTGCACACTAATGAGACCCCTCTCCTGACAGATTGCAACATGAGTGTAAGATACTGAATGCATACTTTGAGTCAGTGTGTATGTTTATGTTTTTATGTTTTGCCCAGTGTAAGGGCCCATGTGAGTGCTATGAGACCTGCCTTTGGTGACGAGGTCCCAGGCAGTAACGGGTTAGCCGCCATGGTTTGTGAGCTATTGACTATAGCAGGCCCTGCCATCTTTTGATTTCCTGTATTTGTAGAACGCCCATCTATGAACCAGGTGTCATCAGCCATGGAAAGGGCATCACTATGAATATGAGGGAAGGGTGTAGGAGTCATCTGTAAAACATCAACAGTCATGTACAGGGGCCCCCTCTGAGGTGGGAAGGAGAGTGACTGGGTTAAGGGTATTACTAGTGGAAATGATAATGGCAGGGTCTTTATGAGGGTTAAATGGACCTGCTGTAGATGAGTGGGGGACAGCAGGGCAGGGAGTTTTATGTGACATTAAGTCTGTTAGTCAGTGTGGTCAGTAAACCATAATGGTCTGATCCAGTGTGAACTTTTCTGCCTCTTGTGTCAGCATCCCCACCGAAGCAAGCACTTGGAGACAAGGACGCCAGCCATGTATTGATAACAGTGTTATCAAACTGTCCTGAGGGTATGCCTCTGCCTGAAAAGAGGGCCCTTTTTGGTGTCCTAGAACTCCCACAATATTATGGTCTTTGGAGGTGGTGTATAGAATGACAGGTAAGGTTGGATTTAGTGTGTGAGAGCCGGGGCCCTTAAGAGGGCCTCAGAGGCATTGTTGATCAAGGGCTCTGTTAATGGACCCTTAGAGGCTAGGTATAAAGGCTGAGCTAGAGTGGTGAAGTTATGGATCCAGAGATGGAAGAAATTAGCTTAAACCCAGAAAGGATAAAACCTGTGGTTGGTGACGGGTTCCTGAAGGTTCCTAAGGATCACCTCATCATCAGTGGTTATCAAGCGATTGTTAAGTGTAAAGGTGAGACGCAGATACTTGACCTTTGGAGAGGCTATTTGAGCCTTAGTGGCAGAAACTCAGTATCCACAACTGAAGAGAAAAGTTGAGAATAGCTATACATCATATAGCCATAGATGAGAACATAAGAGGAGGTCATCAACATATTGAAGGAGAGCACTGGGTTTAAGGTTAATAACTGTGAGGTCAGTAGCTCATGCTACTGGAGAATTGGGGACTGTCTCTAGATCCCTGACGGAACACTGTCCAGGTGAGCTGCTGAGATCAGAGGATGTCTGGGTCTGGCCACATAAATGCAAAAAGGTCTTGACAATCTGAGTGTAATGGGATAGTGAAGAAGGCATCTTTAAGGTCCAAGACACTAAAATGAGTAGTAGAAGGGCAAATGTAAGAGAGCATCATGTAGGGATTTGGGACTACTGGGTGTGGGCATGACAGCATGATTTATGGCTCTGAGGTCTTGAACTAAACGGTAGGTCCCATTGGGTTTAAGGACAGGAAGAATTGGAGTACTGTATGGACAGTGTGTGATCTTGAGAAATTTGTTTATTGACAAGCCGCAAATTATGGGCTTAAGACCCCGCTGGTGTTTGAGAGCAATAGGTTATTGGGGAACACACGGAAAATTAGAGGGATCCTTGAGGCAAATAAGCATCAGTGAGACATGAGTTGCATGGGTGGGATTGGAAGTGTCCCAAACAGTGGATCAACAAGAGAAGCAGGAAGAGGGGTTTTGGAGCATTGGCACAAGATGACTGAGTTTGGAGAATGAAGGCTGTAGATGGGGAGAAGGTGTAAGAGAAACTGAGTTTTAGGAGAAGAACCCTGCCTAGCAGAGGAGTGGGGCATGTTGGATAACAAGAAAGTTACATGTGAAAAGAGAGTCTGAACCCTGCAAGAAATGGGTTCCACCTGAAGAGGTTACAATGGCTGCCATCAACCCCCACTAGGGAGACTGTGGGCCACAGACACCAGCCCAAGTATTCAGGTAAAACACAACACGCAGCCCCAGTGTCAACAAGGGAAGAAAGGGTTAAATCGGAAATATCCAGTGAGACTCCAGTCTCTGAGAGTCACCTCGGTGGGGGGTCACAGGCCCCAGGCCCCATCAATCATCAGCGGCAAATCCAAGCAAGTTAGCAATGAATCCAGAAGCAACCATAGCTCAGAATTCTGTAAAGGTGGGAAAGTTGATGACTTACCCGCTCTCTGGCAGAAAAGACAGTCGATCTTCCAGTGATCCTCCCAGGGCTCCGGTGGTGGCCTCAGATCTGGGCATGCTCATGTCCAGTGTCCTTCCTTGTTGGACTTGAAGCATGGTCCCAGAGGTCTCAGGTCCTGGGCTTGTTGTTGGCTTGTGACTTGCATAGAACCCAGAGTGCCACAGCCCTGGAGTTTAGCTTGGAGTTGAAGTTTTGTAAGGTCTTCCTGTTTTTGTTGTGTCTTTCTGTTGTTAAAGATATGGAATGCCACATCTAACAGTTCACTACAAGGGGTTTGTGAGCCAAAGGAAGCCCGCTGGAATTTTGTCTTAGTATCTGGGGTTGCCTGAGAGAGAAAGTATGAATTAAGGAGAATGACACCCTCAGGCAAGCCAGCTTTGACATCTGTAAATTTAATAAAGGCTTCTGTCAGACAACACATAAATTCTGTGGGATTTTCATCCTGTCTTTGAGTTAATTCATGAATCTTGTGGTAGTTAAGCTGATTTCAGGAAATTTTTCGGAGGCCTATCAGGACACATACCAACGTTCAAGCTATATATTTAGGACCTTCCACATTATGTTGATAATCCCATTGGGGATCTGCACTGGGGACAGCAGTTACTCCAATGGGTGATCACAATCTAATTCATGCTTTTTATCAGGTGCTGCCTGTGCAGCCTGACAAAGTTCTACCTTTTGTGCCGGAGAGAGATTGAATGTTAAAATATCATGAATAATTTTATAGGTCAAATCATAGGATTAAAAGAGAAATTTAAGCTGTGTGGTAAAGGTAAAAGGGTCAGCATCAAAGGAGGAGATATGAGAGAGATCTGAAATGGGAAAAGGGCCATGTACCCACACCAGCCCTTCAGTGCCTGCCTCCTCATGGAGAGGAAGGAGAGATGCAGGCAGAGCAGGGCCAGAGAAGGGGGCAGGAGGAGGTATGAGTGGAAGGAGGGCAGAAGAGGAGTTCAGGGGCAGTGCTTGGGCAGAGGGAGACCAAGCATGACAGATGCAGGGAGAGAAGGGGTGCTGGGCAGGAGGCAACTCCAGAAGGGATGGGGAAGCGGCAGCAGATAAGGAAGGTCAAGATGAAGAGGAGACCAGAGGAGAGGTAGCAGGCAGTGAAAGGAGAGGAACAGACAGGGTACAGGGATAAGGCAGAGGGGAAAGTTGGGACGGGACATCATCTATGGAATCTACAGATCAGCGGGGTGAAGGGTTTCAGGAGGAGGGGGTTAGGCACCATAGAGTGAGCCAGAAAAACCTGAGTCACCGTACAAAGTAGGTTAGGACATGCCCAGAAAGCAAAAAAGGCCTGGACGTATGGGGTCTCAGCCCACTCGCTGTTAGAGCAGCAAAAATTGTCAAGGTCTCCAAAAATTGTCAGAGGATCACCAAGTCCAGAGTACCCTCTGGTGGCCACTGATGGCTACTGTCTAAGGAGTAGGCTGGCCAAGCGGTTTGGCAGTAAAAGACAAGTTGACAAGTTTTATGTCTCCTTTTAGACTGAGTGCATCTAAGTGCCACAACAGGCAGCTGAGAGAGCATGTGTTTTGCAGAGTGAGAAGGAACATTGTCCAAGGTGACTGAATCAGAACTGAACTAATGGGCAAAAATGCTGAGTCGCACTCCCTGAGAGTCATCACCCCAACAGGGAGAGCAAGAAAGCCCACACCCAGGCCCAGCAGTCATCACTGGTGGACAGGGTGGGGTAACCCCAAGGGGTGAGGTCCAATAGGACAAAGCAGGGGGTGTGTGTGACATGGGCCCTGCGGGGTTATGAGACAGGAACCCGGAAGTGAGAGCCGGTACACTGCCATGTACCTGAAAGGATTAAAGTGGCTGATGGTGGATGGAGGCCAGTAACAGCAACAGCAGAGGTGGAGAGAAGAAAAGAGGAGAAACTGTGCAGAGGGGAAGGGGCCTCAAGCCGGGGGCAATGCCCAGGAGTCACAGCACCATCTGATTTGTTCTTCTGGAGCAAGAGAAGGAGGAAGAAACAAAGAAAGGACAAAAAGAGGCCTTTATTGCGGGCACAGGAGGGCTGCCAAAGAGACGCAAGCACCCTCTGCCAGAACAAAGGAGTGTGCAGACTTTTATTAGGCCTGGTTTGGGGAGGAGTCCATGACGGGATGGGGAAGTCATACTGACATCAGATGGGCATTCCTTTGGCACATGCAAGACTGGGGCCAGGAAGTTCATCTCAGGATGAGGGGAAAAGAAGAAGGCACTGTTGTTGGTTCTTGTGCCATTTTGGACCAGTACCATGGGAAAAACCCATCTCAGGGACCCTGCCAAAAAAACTACTAAAAACCAGTGTGCAGACTACGGCAAACCAGCTCAACTGATCCCAAAATTGTGTGTGTCCAACTGAAATAAAGATTTACAAAAGATGGGTCCATAGAAACCTTGTATCTTCTCCATAACTTTCAACCTGAGGCAAAAGCTCTTTCACTTCCACTCAAGCAAATCTCTAACCAAAAATTCTGAGAGGCAACTGAAAAACAAGCCAGTTTAAAAGTTGTTTACTGTTCCTTGAAGACACAGGTATGTATATCAAGGACTCGAGAGACGAAGGAAAAAGAATGACCTAGTAAAATAACAATGTTTAGCAAAATGGTAAAAATTGTAGGAAAATGCATGAATTTGTACTTTTAAAACAGTTGCCATACCAAGGTATGAGTGTGAAACATCAAAATAATGGTGTTAAATTCTGCTTTACAAATAAGCTAATACTCAAGTGCTCTATTTACAAGAATTAATGGAAGCCATTTTACATTTAGAAGTACAGCATGTGGGGAAGCAAGACAGTGGGTTCAAAATTATAATAAAGCTGATAATAATACACATACATTAGATAATAAATAATTTACGTAAAATAAGCTAGTATGGAGCCTATCCCAATTACAGATTTCTGGGTTAGTAGCGCACTAACAATGTAAACTGGGCTGCCATCAGGGCACTCCTTCCTGCGGGCAGCCTGCTTAGGCAGGGAGAAATAGCCAGGCATGCCCCGTATGCCCACCCCTGGACACACTTGCTTCCTGCGGGCAGACAGCACTGACCAGGAGAAACAGACCAACAGCCCTGTGCAGCTGCCATCATCGGGAGAATTCTAGCGTAGCCACGCAGGTCAAGAGAAGCAGCAGCCCCACCACCGCACACCCATGGCCATCAAGAAAGTGTCGGTGTGGCCACACGGGTCTGGAGAAGCCTGCCCCATGCCCCACTACTTCCCCAGGAACCTGGGTTTGCAGAAGCCCAGGAACTTGGCCCATTCTCCTACGCCACAAAGGGGCAGTCAACATGGAAAGTGCCTGGGCCCCACAACTGGCTTGTCAGTAGGAAACAGGAGAATGTCAAGGCGAAGGAACAAAAGGCAAAAGGCAATCTCAGATCTCCAGCCAACACAGAACAAGTCTGGGAGATACAGTCATGGGAGAAAAAGGAAGTCACACTCCTGAAACCTCTGAGAGGATAGCAACTGAATTAAAGAAACAACTTTATGAGACTATAAAAGTAATCAGATCAGAAATTACATCTCAGATAAAAGAAGAAATGGCAAACAATGAAAGAATTGCTGAAAATATTTTAAAAAGACAGATTAAAAAAAAAAACAGGAGCATAGGAAAATGATGGAAACATTGAATGAATGATACAGAAAGGAATTACAATGCATGAAACAGATTCAAAGATATCCAGGAAATTAAAAATTTGATTGAAAGAGACTGAAGATAGACTTTCAGACCTTGAAGACAGGATTGCAGCTAGTGATCATGAAAGGAACAATCTCTTAAAAATAACAAGGAATGGCCCTGAAGCAAGGCCAGCAGATTGCTATAGCTGCTGGTTTCAAACAGGAGCCTAAAGAAAATTCTTTCTGTGGTCTGTTGGCCATTTCAGAACTTTGGACATGTAATGGTCAATTCATCAGAAAGAAATAACAGGTGAGTATGGCGGACTTTCAAGGGCCTGCAGGGGAGAGACCCTGGTGCCTCAGGACCTGCACCGTGCGGTTGACTCGGGGTGCCGGGAGAACAAGGAGCTCTTGGGGGGGGTGCCTGTGAGCCTGCCAGCAAGCAGGCTGAGAATCAAACATCTCATGTTGTCCTGTCCCCTGTCCCATGTCCCTCCCCCCCTTAGCAAGTGGGAGCCAGTTAACTACACATCTTGTGAAAAGATTGGCTATGTTATTTAGTATGAGCTCCCCATATGCAAAGATACGGACAACCATTTGGAAGAAAACAATAAACAATATGACAGATAGTAAAGATCTCTGGTCATCTAGCTTTGAAATTTATGCTTTCTTACATCCCATTATGTTCTGTTTTGTTGTGTTTAATTTTATCCCACTTAAAATAAAATTTAAAAAAAAAAAAAAGGAACCAGGAAATAGCAATTCAATAGCTGCAAGACAACACAAAGAAAAATAATTTCAGAGTGATAGGTGTCAGCAAAAAAGCAGGAGTCAACACAAATAACATTAAAAGACTATTTACAGAATAGCAGAAAACTTCCCAAACATGAGGAAAGGATCTGGCATACAGGTAAGTGAGGCATACAGATTTCAATTAACCATAACCAAAATAAATCTACATACAGACATGTAATGATCAAGATCCCAGAAATTCAGCACAAGAACAGAATTGGAGAAAAGAAGCAGATCATCTATAAAGGAAAACCCATCAGAATCATAGCAGACTTCTCAACACAAACCATCAAGTCAAGAAGAGCTCGGAGTAAAGTGTTTCAAATCCTGAAAGAAAACAACTTCCAACCCAGATTGATATACCCTGCAAGGCTATCTTTCAAAATTGATAGAAAAATAAGATACCTCCATGATAAAGGACAACTGATAGAATTCATGACCACCAAACCAACCCTACAAAGAGTACTGAAGAATATTCTAGAGAGATAAAGGTGACCATGTTACCAGGAATAGCACAGAGGAGGATCGCCAAACAAGACAGGCAACTGAATGAAGGGGTTAGGGTTAGGTTCTGCTGCAAATTGTGAACCTCAAATATATGTGTCATACACTATTTGAGCAATTTTGAAAACACATTGATGTACCTTAATTTCATTTTGTCTATAAAAACCTGAGTTAATGATACAGTCAATATTATAGCATATATGAAAAAGTTAAAACTGAAATAAATTAAGGGTTTTGGGTAAAGGCCATTTGTTGTAGTCAGGGGTTGTACAGACAGCCCACAAGAAGGACTCACACCAGTGTCTTTTACGGATCCATGCTGGGAAGGCCCAAAGGTCAGCGGTGGAAACTAGGAAGTCTATGCCAGCGGGGTGAAGGAGCTGTGCTGATAGGTTGAAGGTTCTATGCTGGAGCTGAGAAGTCACACTCACAACAAAGACCAGGGCTGTCCTGAAAAGCACCACAGACATACTCAGGGACATGGAGGCCCCACGATCCTCTGATGATAAGCACAGTTGAGTACCTGCCAGGAAGCCAGCGTACGAGTTCATCCTGGAGACCAAGTGGCACACGTCTTCCCCTCCGGAGCCAGGAAGCAATGCTTGATGTGAGGACCAGAGCTTCTCCAGGAGAACCAACGGCTCAAACAGCAACTCGTAGGAGACCTCACAATGCCTCAATGCCCTAATGCTCTCTCTTCCTTCTCCTTCTCCACGTCTCCATTTATGCTGGCAACCTTCCTCAGGTGAAACATCTCTGCTCAGCGCCACGCTGATGTAATCCAGCTGGTGTTAAGTTGACCACCAGTTTCCAATCCATAACACCACTTAATAAATAATGGAACCCAAATTTTTTAAATCTTCATCCCAATGGTCTCTTCCCTAAGCTGAATTCAGTCTCACAAGCCTTCTCAAAACACAAAGCAACCCTATTCTACAAGTCCCACGTTTTACACTAGAAACACTGTTGAGGTGTGTCTCTGAGCAAACTGACTCCACCTCTTTCCACTCTCAATATGACCTGTCCAGTTTCACAAATTACTCTATGGGTTACTTGATGTTTATTCCTACAACTTTCTGTGTGTTCCAGCTCTCCAAATGTTAACTCTGTTACTTCACTAATAAAATATACAAGTGGGAAATATGAGGATGGGGTACCCAGTACAAATAATGCAGCATCCAAACACAAAAAGCCTCTCTGGACTTCAGGCAAAGGAAAGAAAAAACCAAATTACATCATTCACAGAGGTGCAGAACCAACTGAATAAATCTACAGTGATAAGTATCTGGGACACAAGTAAAGGAAGATGCTATGATGACATAACATGAGATCTCAGTAAATTTCTGATCAATTTCCAACTCAGAGAGAGACCCCTGACTCTTACTACTTGTTTAAATGGGAAAATACTGAATGAATAAGGAAAAGTAAATGAGTGTAAAATAAGGAAAGGAGATAATGAAAAACTAAAGGCAAAAAAAAGAAACAAAAGATGGACACTACAAGAAGGGAGATGAAGACAAGAGGGAAGGCAACGTTATAAATGAAAGGGAAGACAAGAAAGGATGAGGACATGGACAATAAAGGACACAAGGAAAAGAATGAGGGCAAACACAAGAAGGCACAAAACTTCAAAGAGAAGGAAAAGAACAGAAGTCAGGGTAAGGCCAAGATGAAGGATAAAAAAAGATAAAGAGCAAAAGGATGACAAGAAGAAGAAGAAGAAGAAGAAGAAGAAGAAGAAGAAGAAGAAGAAGGCAAAAAAGAAAGACCCGAGACAAAGAGAAGAAAGGTAAGGACAGGGGGACAAGGACAAGAATGAGGAAGGACAAAACAAGACAGGAGATAAAGACAAGAATGAAGATGAGAAAAAGGCAAGCACGCAGGTAAGGACAAAATGGAGATGAGGACAAGACAAGTAAGGGCATGAAAGATTGTATGAATAAAACAGATACAGTAATGAGTGAAGAAGCTAAAAGTACAGATCAGAAAAACATTGGAAAGAAAATGATCAAATAACAGATCACAATGAAAAAAAATAGCACCAAAAGGTATAAATAGAATTTAATGAACTAGAACGCAGACTTCTGGGAAGATGGCAGGATGGCAAGCAGCAGAGAAAGAGCCTCTTTGAGCGATGCCATCCAGACACTAAAGGATGGATAGCAATGCAAGGAAGAGAAGAAAGGGGAAAGTGGGTCCTCTGGACCCAGGAAGGATCTGAAGTAAGAACTGAGGCCCAGAGCCAAGCATGGTGGCGCACTCCTGTAATCCCAGCATTCAGGAGGCTGACGCAGGAGGACCGTTGCAAGTTTGAGGCCAGCCTGGGCTACGAAGTTAGCCCAAGGCCAACCCGAACTGCATAGTGAGACCCTGTATCAAAAAAGACAAAAAAAAAAGTCCATGGGGAGGAGGCAGCAGGTGGCACCTAAGTTGGGACTCACTGCATGGGAGGAGCGGTTCAAGCCTGTGGACACACAATAACTGCTGGCAACACCAGAGACCTCCACAGAGAGACGCAACAGTGGAAAGGAGCTGTAAATGTGGAGGACTGCACTGGCTGGTGGTGAGTACTGTGGGACAGAACACCGCACAGGAGATGGTGACTGGGAACCACCTTAACAGAGACCAACTGAATTCAGAACTAGCAACAACTGCTCCATCCCATCCGTCTAGCAGCTCCCAGCTGAGTTCAACCCCACAGAAGACGAGCTGACAGCGGTAGGCTGAAAGGGTCTGGTCCCAGCCTCATGACCAGAAACAAGTCTGAACTTGCGGGGAAGTAAAGGTGCACAATCGCTGAGGTTATCTATTACCTCGCCATAAAGCCGCTTCTGGCCTTCTGGCATAAACCAACCTGGATCTGGACTCTCTCCACACATTTATCTACAGTGAAAGCAGAGACAAACCTTGAAATGCCCCCGTCTATCTGTCTGTCTCTCTCTGTCTCTCCCTTTCTCTCCACTGTTCGATCTTGTTTTTATGAGTGTGAACATGGTTTATAGTTTCTGTGTGGTTGTTGCTGTTCTGTTCTTCCATTTATTTCCTCCTTCTCTCTTCACTCCATATCTTCTTCGTCAGTTTCCCAAAGTTTGCATAATGTTCCTTTGTCCTCCACCCTTGCTTCTAAACTCTCCCTTCTATTTTCTCCTCCCTAATTCTTTTTAAATTTTTTCCTCAGAGGATAAAATTATCATACTGAAGGGATATGTACTGTATACAATTTTCTGGGTTGTTTTAGATTTTGTTATATAACTACAAATCTAGTTCATATGGTTAAAGGTGGCAAATTAATCATTACCTCAGTTTGTCATTTTATAGTATGTGTTTGATGCTACCACTTTAGGCAAAGTGATATTATGGTTCTAACTAGCTATAGGTCTCCCAAGACTGAGACTGCCTAAACGTCATAGAAAATAGTGTGGGCCAGTGGCAAAGAACCAGGTCTGAGCAAAAAAGGCAGAAGTTTCTCATTCTCAACAAATTAAAGAGGCAGGATCTCGCAACAGACACAAAACACAAAAACTAGCTACCTGGAAGACACCTCTGAAAACTGACTGAGTTGTAGATTAAACACTCAATCTAAATGACACGAGACATCAAAGAGAATAAAGACAACAAGATATAAAGTGTAATGCAG
The DNA here is from genome assembly GCA_004027295.1 of Dolichotis patagonum. Classification (NCBI taxonomy): domain Eukaryota; kingdom Metazoa; phylum Chordata; class Mammalia; order Rodentia; family Caviidae; genus Dolichotis; species Dolichotis patagonum. The sequence continues at coordinate 39,063 of PVJX010014227.1, forward strand.
GCATGGAGAGAGTCACCACAACAGCTGTGCTGACTCTTTGGAGACAAAGAGCAGGGCTGAGGCTTAAATGGGTTTCTGGTGGGGAAGGGTGTAGGTGCTGATGTGGGCGGCCCAGCGAAGGGTGATCAGGTAAGCTTTCGCATGTGCAGATTTTGGCAAAGACGGCTGGGAAGAAACCACAAGGGTCTCTGGAAAGGAGGAGCTATGAGTCATCCTGACTCAGCACTGAACCATCGCCATGATGACTGTGCGGTTTCTCAGACAGGGGATCTAGCATTCCCATCTCTTTGGTGTTAGGGGACGCTGTCAGTCTCTCTGGCTGCTTCCTGCTGAGGGGGCGTTGTTGGGGGCCTAAGGTAAAAAAGGATTGCATTGAGGGGTCCATTCTGTCTGATTTCATGAGGTAGTGATGTCACTCAGAGGGATCTCTTTGGTAGTGAATGTCTATAGTCTGGCTTGGATGAACTGCAAGAGGAGTCTTAAAGCACAGGGGCAAAAAGCAAAAAAAAAAAAAATATGATAATGATTATGGGGTCCATAATGGGCACTAAAATAGGAGCCCAGGCCTCAAGAGAGCCCCACCACAATGACCAAGAGGTGGATTCTGGAAAATATTGTCTTCCCTGTATATTAGCTGCTAATTTCTTAAGTTTTTTCACTTGACCTTTGACTACACCTGATTGGTTGACAAAGTAGCAGCATTCTTCTCCCAGAATAGTGCAGTATCCTCCCTTTTCTGCTGTGAGTATATCAAATGCCCTGACTTGTTGAAGGACTACCATTGCCAATGAATTGATCTGATCTTGTAGCGAGTTGACACTTTGGGAAACTGATGTTATGGCTCTTTCCAGGTCATGTGATATTATAGAATAGTACTTCAGGCTTGTTCCCAGTCCCTCTGCCCCCATTCTGATAGCTGAGAAGACACTAGTACCTGCCAATACTGGAGCCAACTGTATGGCCCTATGGCTTTGGGTGATAGTTTTTGATGGTATGTGAGAGTTTTATTATCTGTTATGAGGGAGATGTGTGGGGCTAGAAATCCAATGATGCACATGTGCTACTGCACATGCCTGTCCAGTAAGCATCGAGGTGAGAGTATGCTCCATTGCCACAGTGAAAAAGGTGTTTTGGGGAGGTTGTATTTGTAGAGTTTGACTTTGAGAACTAAGGCTGATACAGTGTTTACAGGCTGTCAGGCCCCCTAAAAATAGCTCAGAAAAATCAGGAAGGGGGTTTGATGGTGTGGTATAGTTAGAGTCCTGAAGGGTGTGCAGGTGAGATTGAGGGGCCAAGGTTGATTTGGAGATATCTGGAAGGGACTAGTAACTGGGTATGAGGTAGTATTTGGTCTGAGATTTGATTGGCTAAATATTACAGGTGGAACCATATAGATGTTGGCAGAAAAAAGTATGCATAACCAGCAATTAGTGTGTGAATAGTTATACTTTTGGAGCAAAGTATAAGTTATGCTGACAAGCTGAGTTGCGGTCAACGGGAACAATTGATTTACTTCTGTGTATTTGGTAGATTTTGATCTACCAAATTCTAGGTTGTAGATTTTGGTAGATTTTGTGTGTCTTTATTGAATCTTGAGATGTAAGGAGGGGAATAGTAACAAGCTTTGGGATTAATGTCTTTTTTAGATAAAGAATTGATATCCCTGGACTGGCTACATGTAAACCCCAAAGCCCCATCCTTAGGCTGCCGGGAATTTGAGGGAATCCTTTATGGTGAATAAGAGCCATCCATCTGCAAAGTTCACAAATTTAGGATCAGAGGAGGCATTAATGTATCCATCATTGTTTCTTATTAAAACCCTTAGGGCCATCTGAGCCGTTACTCTCACAACCCCAGTAATGCAGTGATACCAGTAGGTGTTAAAACAAAGCTCCTTGAGTTGAGAGGTACCTGGGATTTGTCTTTCTGAGATGTCTTTTCCTGGGTTAGATACATCAATCCATCAAACCTGTATCATGGGGTTTGGAGTTCCCTCAGTCTAGTTGGTTTGAGCTATTATCTTTGGAATTCTAGGTTGTGGACAGCCATCTGTTGAGTGTGTTGTAAGGGTAAAAGTGTAGAGTTCTGATTAAGGTTGGGTATGGACAAGAGGAAGAGATGTAAGAGGAAGGAGGTATTCCAGCCAAATGGCCTTCACATTGAAATTATAGTCGTTACTGAGGTTGTAGTTTGGGGTATTTGGTCAAACAGTTTAGGTATGTAAGGGATAGGGTAAGAATCATTAAAAAGATGATAAGAATTGTCCTTGATAAGATTGTAGCCTTAGTTGGGTAGATTGTAAAGCTGAATATAGTAAAGACAATGAGTATGTAGCAGTATAAGGTCCAGAACCAAATAGGGTAACAATGCATCGGTATTTGAGTCTAGTTATCTGGAGGTGGGTAAGGGCTATTTAGCATAAGGTCCATACAGGCCTCTCAACATGCTCAGAATCAAAATTATCAGGTAAAGGACAATATCTCTTCATTTGGGTGATATGAAACCAATGTGGAAATCCTGCCATCTTTACCACAGTTGGAGTCACAAGGTATACCAGATGAAGCCTGTTCCACTTGGGCTGAAGGGCCGAGCTTGGACCTGTGGACTTAGAGGAGTTTTAATATAGATTAGGTCTCCCAGAGATAAAGGGGGGTCTGGTATGTCTCCCTTGGAGGGTTGGGGGAGGCAAAGATGTGCATGTTGTTGGGGAAGATGTCTGAGGAATGAAAAGGTTGGGATGTAATCAGCTAAAGGAGGAAGGTCAGTGGGTGAGGGTAGGTTTTTGTAAAACAAAGGGCCTGCCGTACATGAGTTCCAAGGGGCTTAGTTGAGTGGGTGACCTGGAGAGAGCCTGGAGTTTTGTAAGGGCCAGCGGTAGAAGTTCTGGCCATGGTTGATGTAATTCTAATATAACTTTGGTTAGATGTCTCTTTATGAGCCCTTTTGCCTTTTCAACTTTTCCTGAGAATTGTGGATGATAAGGTATATGTAGCTTCCAGGTGATGTTGAGACTAGAAGATACTTGTATAGTCTCAGAGATGAAGGCTAGGCCATTATCAGATTGTATGTATTGTGGAAGTCCGAATTTGGGAATGATATCTCAGAGTAGGGTATTGGGAACTACATCTGCCATTTCTGATTGTAGGGTAAGTCTCTATCCAACCCAAGAAGATGCATATGAAAGAAAGGAGATATTTCATATGTTTGTATTTAGGCATGTGTGTGAAGTCCATCTGCCAGTCTTGACCTAGTGTATTTCCACAGAATTGACGAGTAGGAAAAAGTGGAAGGAGCATATGGTCTTGTGGAGATGTCTTGGCACATATCTGGCAGTTGAGGGCTATCTCTTGTTTGATCTTTGGGAAATATTTACATGTAACTATGAGATCTAGTAACCTGTGCAATGTTGAGGCTCCAACTTGAAAGCAGTTGTGTAAATCTTTGAGGATTTGTTTTGCCTGACTCTCTGGTAGCATTAGTTTTGCCCCTTGAAAAATCCATCCTTGGGAGTTCTGAGTATAGTCAGGCTTTGTGAGAAGCTGGAGTTCTCTATGTGAATATGAAGGAGGAGGAAAGCTCTTGGGAATTAGAGGTAATGACAAGGGTAAGGGCATTGTGCTGCCAATTTTGCTTGTAAGTCTGCAAAAGCATTGCCCTGAGAGATAAAGTCCGTTGAAGATTGATGATGCTGCAGTATATCACTGCAACTTGTGGAAGTTGTGCTACATCTAAGAGTTTAAGAATGAGTGGAGTGTTGGTAACAGGAGAGCCTTGAATGTTCGAGGCCTCTCTCTTGCCATACGGCTGCATGTGACTGTAGAATGCTCAATGCTTATTTTCAATCAGCGTATATGTTAATGACTTTATTTTTTGCTAGTGTAAGGGCTCATGTTAAGGCAATGAGTTTGCCCTTTTGTGAGGAAGTCCCTAGAGGCAGGGATGTGCCCCAATCACTCTGGATTTATTAACTATGGAATATCCCACTTTCTTCTGTGTGGCGGTGTTTGTCGAGCTACCACCTATGAACCAGGTGTCAGTTGCATTAGGAAGAGAACTGTGTATATGTGGGAAAGGAGTAGGTAGGAGTTAATTGGAAAACCTCTGTATGTGTATGTAGAGGACTTATCTCAGAGTCTGTTGTTGGTATGGGTAATACAGTAGCTGGATTGAGTTACTAGTTAAAATTGTGACAGTGGGCTCTTGTATTAGGCTAAGATGTGCCTGTTGTAGCCTTGAAGGAGTCATTAGAGCAGGGAGGATTTCATGAGATATCAAATCTATCAAGCGGTGTGGTGAGTAAACTGTGATTTGTTGTCCTAGGGTGAACTTTTTTGCTTCCTGGGTTAGGATAGTTGTTGCTGCTAGCACTCAAAAGCAAGGAGGCCACCCTTTGATTGTGTGTCTAACTGCTTTGAGAGATAGGCTACTGCCTGGAATGAGGATCCTCTATGGTGGCCTAATACTCCCATTGCACTGTTTTTGTCTGCTGTGGTATATAGAATAAAGGGTATAGTAGAATTAGGGAGGGTAAGTGCAGGAGCTTTGAGGAGGGCCTCTTTAAGCCTTGTGAACAGAGTATCTATTAGCATAGTGGGGTCCAGAGGTTCTGAGAGAGGCCCTTTGGAAATCTGATATAAGGATTATGCTAAAGATACGAAATTAGGGATCCAGAGGCAGAAAAAAGTTTGCTAGGCCTAAGAAGGACAGCACTTGTTTTGTAAACAGTGTCTGTAGATCTTAGAGGAGGGCTTTATAATCTGAGGTTATGGAACACGCAGTGGAGGTGAGCATAAGGCCTAGATATGTGACCTTGCAAAGCAACTTGGGTTTTGCAAGGGGAAACTCTGTATCCCCTTTCACAAAGAAAATTAAGTGAGGCAGCTGTGTTGTATTGCTATAGCGTGGGAAGGGGCGCAGAGTAGAGGATCATCTACATATTGGATAAGTGTGCTGGGTTGTAGATTTATGGCTGTTAGATCTCTGGCCAGAGCCTGGCTAAAAAAAGTGCTGACTATCCCTAAATCCCTGGGGTAGCACTGTAAATTGAGCAGATTAGGTGTCTGGATCTGTCCATGTAAATACAAAAAGGTCTTGGCATTGTGGATGGAGAGAAATGGTAAAGAAGGCGTCTTTTAGGTCTAGTACTGAGAAATGGGAGGTAGAGGGAGGAATGTGGGAGAGGGGAGTATAGGCGTTTGGGACCACAGGGTGTATGGGGTGGACAGCCGCACTGATGGCCCTGAGGTCTTGGACTAATCTGTAGGCACCATTGGGTTTTTGTACTGGCAGAATAGAAGTGTTGTAGGGAGAGTTAGTTGACTGGAGAAATCCATTTAAGAGGAATCTGCTGGTAAGAGGCCTAAGTCCCCATAGATGTTTTGGAGCTATGGGGTATTGTGGAATGCAAGGGAAAGTTCAAGGCTCTTTGACATGTACAAGTACAGGAGATACATGGGCAGTATGAGTTGGGTTGGAGGGATCCCAAACATTGGGATTTACTAGAGATGTGGGGAGAGGGGGGTCTGGGGTAGAAACATTGGAGGGAATATACAGAGGTTGTAGGATTAGCATGGTAGGGAGAGTAAAGGTGTAGGAAAAATTAATTTTTGTAATAAATCTTGGCCTAGAAGAGCTACTACACAGGTGGGAATAACCAAAAAGTTGTGTGTGAAGAAGAGTGTGTCAAGTCGGCAGGAAATGGAACCTGTCTGTAACAGCTGTGATGGCTTACCATCTACTCCCACAACAGAGAGCTACAACCGTGAACATCAGCCAGCAAATTCAGAAATAACACTATATGTGGCCCCCGTCAATAAGGAAAGAAAACATTCTACCTGAAACTTCTAGCAAGACTTGGTGTTCTGAGTCACCTTGGTAGGGGCCATGGACCCCAAGCCCCATCAATCTTCTCCAGCAGCGAATCTGAGTAGGTCGACCAATGACAAATCCGGAAGAGCAGGAGTTGCCATTTATGCCTGCGAGGGCAGGGAGGTGGGTGACTTACCCACTCTCTAGCAATCAGGGCAGTCGACACCCCAACAGCCCTCTTGCTCGCAGGTGGGGCATGGCCCTGGTGGCAGCTTTGGGTTTGGGCAGTTTCTGACCCATGTCAAAACTGGTAACATTTAAAGCAAGGTCCTGGAGGGGCTTGGGTCTTTTTGGTCTTCTTGGTCCCTGTTTCCTGTAGCAGATCTCTCTGAGCCCCAAGTGCCACCATGAAAAATTGACCTTGAAGTTTGGCTTAAAGCTTTATTTTTTCTAAATCATTTTTATCTTGTAGTTTTATCTAGTTCCTTTTGATGAGTCAATTGGTCTCTTATTACAGATATGGAAGGCAATATCTAACAGCTCCTCTTGTAGGGATTGAGGGCTTAGGTTAGATTTTTAAAATTTCTTTTGTATATCTGGTGCAGATTGAGAGATAAAGTGAGAGTTGATGAGAACTTGTCCTGAGGGAGAGGCCAGAACAACATCAGTACATTTGTGAAGGGCCTCAGTAAGCTGAGAAAGAAATGAAGCCAGGTCCTCATCAGCTCTTTGTGTTTGTTCCCTCAATCTTTGATAATTTACTTGTTTGTGGGAGACTTTATGAAAGCCCTGTACAAGGCATGCAGTCATTTTTCCTCCACATCTGGAACCATCTCTTTGGTGACTTCAACTAGGGTCTTGAGGCAGTATGGCCTTCACACCAATGCGGAAAGAGTTCTAGTCTGTCTGTCATCTGATATGGCTTGGGCAGCTTGCCGTAAGGTGCTCTTTTGAGTAGGGTTAAAGCAGCAGAGAAAATCATATGGATATCTTGATAATTCAGTTTATAGGCCTCAAAAATGAATCTAAGTTGTTTAATGAAGTGGAAGGGATCGTCATCAAAAGAACCTAATCATTCAGTAATGTGAGAGAGGTCAGAAATAGAAAAGGGAATATAAACATTAAGGAGACCTTCAGTCCCAGCAACCTCATGGAGGGGAAGGAGAGCACATGGTTTGGGAGCCACATGGCTGAAGCAAGGGGCCAAAGATGATGTAGGGGAGGTGACATCAGAGGAAATAGGAGGGTGGAGTTGGAGGACTGAAGACGACAGAGAAGGAGTGATGTCAGTGGAAGAGGGTGGAGAGGAAGTGACATCAGAGGAAGTAGGAGGTGGAGTTGGGGGACTGAAGATGACAGAGGGGGAGTGATGTCAGAGGAAGAGGGTGGAGAGGAAGTGACATCAGAGGAAATAGAAGGGTGGAGTTGGAGGACTGAAGATGACAGAGAGGGAGTGATGTCAGAGGAAGAGGGTGGAGAGGAAGTGATATCAGAGGAAGTAGGAGGTGGAGTTGGGGGACTGAAGATGACAGAGAGGGAGTGATGTCAGAGGAAGAGGGTGGAGAGGAAGTGATA
>PVJX010014228.1:0-31994 GCA_004027295.1 Dolichotis patagonum
AATGGCAGAACTCAATGGGGGTTTTGCCTCTATGAAATAAAGATAAAGACGGAGGGTGGGGGAGGGGGTGTCACCAAAGAGCCCCACCAAATTGGCAGCCCTGTCCTTTAGGGAGGGTGAGGGGAGATGGGGGTGGGGTGGGGTGGGATGGGGTGGTGGTGCCACCCGAACAGGCCCTGACCTCCCACTCCCCCCAGGCCGCCTGGTGGATGCACTGAAGAACTACGAGATCATCTTCTACCTGGCTGGCTCCGAGGTGGCCCTGGCCGGGGTCTTCATGGCTGTTGCCACCTACTGTTGCCTACGCCACCCATCTCGCTCTCCGGAGACTGCGGCTGGCACAGCCACTGAGGGTGCCCCCAGCGAGGCCGAAGACACTGAGGCAGAGGGGGACTCTGAGCCACTGCCTGCTGACACGGAGGAGCCGGGCAGTGTGCAGGCCCTGGAGATGCTGAGCCCCCGGGCCGTGTCGGTGGAACCGGAGGTGGAGGCAGAACCAGGCCCAGGCCAGGAGTCTGTGTAGCAAGGCGGCCTGGGGGCTCCAAAACAGCGGCCTCCTCTTCCCGGAGCCCTTGGCACACTGGGAAGCAGCCGGGTGGTCACCCCCTGGGGCAAGCCTGCACCTCGGTTATTCCTTGGGCATCCTGCAAACATCCTTCCCATTCGCCAGCCCTGTCCCCTTGCTGTTCAAACAGCTGTGGGCCAATGGAAATCAAGTCCATAAAGCTCAGCTGAGAGACAAGCTGTTTGCTGCACCTCTGCTCAGGGCTCTGGCTGCAACCTTGAGGTGGGGTGGGGGAGGGTCTCTGGGGTCTCCCCAGGGTCCCTGGAGCTGAGTGTCAGTGACAGATGAAAGGCAGCAGGGCTTCCCAGGGCTGCCAGCTGAGCTGTGCCCGAGCCGCCTGGCTGTCACCTGCCTCTCTCCTGGAGGTGCTGGGGTGAACAGCAGTGACAAAGCCCAGGTCTCAGGGCCGGGGCGGGCGGAGAAGCCCATTCAGTGGCCCAGCCCCCTTGCACGCCGGAGGGTGGGAATGAATCCAGGTGCTCATCTTGGCCTGATGTCGTCCAGTGCGGACATCCCTCACCACCCCAAGGGGTACCTTTCCATCTAAAGGGTGAACTTGAGGTCCCAGGGCCAGGGACCTGGGGCTTTGCTCTGGACACTGCTCCTGAGCATGGCACTGTGGGCAGCCTGGTCATCTGCTGACCCTGGCATTTGCACTGCCCCCCCCATAGTCCCAATCCCCAACACCTCCAAGCTGGAGATGGAACCCAGGGCCTCCACTGGTACACCCCAACCTGGCACTGTCTCGCCTGCACTGTGCACTGGGTTCAGATCTCCCGGTCTCAGGTCTCACTGTGAGCACCCGACCCAGAAGGCCATGCAAGTGGGGCTGCCAGCCAACGATCTGGGCAACCGTGCAGGTGTCTGGCCATCATAGGTATCTGGGGTCCCCCATGCCTTTAACACTTTAAAAGTCTCCATCTGGCCCCAGCAATGTTCAAACCCTTACAGATGTCAACTCATGTAATCCTCCTAACAGCCCAACTAGGCTGCTGGTGCTTCAGAGAGAAACCGAGGCACAGGGAGTGGCCCAGGGCCACTGAGGACCCAGCCTGTGGGTTCTGGGCTGTCCTCTCAGAGAGGTGGTACGGCTAGTCAGCTCTGCAGGGGCCCAGTGGGATCCTGGTGACAGGAGGGGTCCCTCCCTCCTGCCCGGGACCTGCACCTCAAATGCTGAGCAGAAACCTGCTTCCACCCTGGACTCTGCCTGCCTTGCACACCTGTCCCCTCTCATTCTCAGGACGGCCACATCTGCCGTCCTGAGACACTTCAGAGTGACAGGGCCACTGCTACTGGTTACACTGGGCCCACAGGTGTGGGCTGCAGCAGGTTGGGTGAAGCACACATGGGACCACCCCATTATGCCACTGTATGAGAAAGCACCAGGGTGGCCCCACACAGGCCTGGGTGCACCAGGGACACCCGAGGTTGATACTGGCTCCCTGATATGGGTCCCAGCAGCCTTGACCCAATGTCTGTCCTGCCCTTGCCCAGAGGAAGGGTCAAGGCTGAGGGAAGGCACAAGGCTCCAGGAGGCAGGGGCAGTGCTGGTGGGTGGCAGAGACACGGTCTGCGGCCTGGCAGATGGGAATCAGATCCACCTTTTCCCCTACATGGCGAGGCCCTGAGCAAGATGCTTCCCAAGCCTCGTGTCCCAGACCAATGGGGACAATGAAGCCAACCCTGCAGGGCACTGTGAGGAATAAGACTCTCGAAGGCACAGGGCCGTGCTGACCCCAGAGACATAGCAGGAGGGTCTGGGCCGCTGCAGAGCCCTGCTCTCTGAGTTTGTTTATTCAGTACAGGCCCCCAGCCCAGCCCTTCTCCTGAAGGGGCAGAGCAGAGGGAACAAAATAAATAAAGGCTGCCGAGGTGCGTGTGGCCTTGGCAGGGTCACTGCACAAGGCATGAGACGCAGGCTCCAGCCTCGCATCCACCCGGCCTGCCAGGGCGAGGGGCCCACGGAGGCGCCCAGAGGACCAGCCCTGGACTGCTGCCCCCTCCAGCCCTCTTGCTTCCCGCCTCTCCTCCTAGACAGGTCCAGAGGCAACGCGCTCCCTGGGCTGGGCAGGCAGGAGGAAAGAGGTGGTGCTGTCCAGCAGGAGCCCAGGCCCGCTGTGCCCAGGACAGAGAAGTGGGAGGCCCGCTGGCCTTTCTGAGGCTGACCCCCCGATCCGGCCCAGGGGCAGGAGCTCAGGAGTCACACCAGCTTCCACCCTTGTCCAGCGGCCCGGCGGCCCCTCGAGTGTTTTGGGCAGCTTCTTTGGCTGCTGGGTCCTCCTCCTCATCCTCGTCCTCCCCGTCGGTGAACTCGCCCTGGCTGGGGCCATAAGCCAGGGTGGTGTGGGCCAGGTCCACCTCGATGGGGAACACGTCTGCGCTGCGCAGCACTGCGTAGCAGTCGTTGTAGTACTTGGACATGGTGGACACGAAGCGCTGCAGCTGGAATACGATGTCCTGGACTGGGGCAGGGGGGTGGGCACGAGCCCAGTGGCTGTGGTCACCTTGCCTGCTGCAGGGGCCTCCCTCCTTCCCTCCCTCCCACGTGGCTCCTCCCAGGGAATCCCTAGGGGCAGGAAACAGGCTGACAGCTGCATCAGGGGCGCAGTGTGGGAGCCTTGGGTAAGGGCGTGGCTTCTTTGGGCCAAGGATACGCTGTCCCGGCCAGTCCCGAGGTCGCGAAGGGCTTCCACTGCCCTGCCGGGCCTACCGTGCTTCTGGTCCAGCAGCTCCATCTTCTCCAGCACGTCCTTGCGCATCTGCGAGAAGCGCGCGCGCGCCTCCTGGCGGCAGCGCAGGATCAGGCGGTACTCGTAGTTGCCGGTGCTGACGCGGTACAGCGGCTCGCCCAAGGCCTGCGGCGGAGTGCGGGCACATCAGGGACAAGCGCCCGGCTGGCAGGGGCGTCTGCCTGGGGCGGGAGAGGGTGCGCGGGAGGGCTGCGGGCTCAGCCTGCACCATCCAGGGCCTGCGTGCTCCCTTGATTCTCAGCTGCTAGCAACTGCTGGGAGCACCCGACAACGCCTTCAGAGGTGAAAAGCTAACCAGGAAACCAAACCGCAGCTCCTGCCACACTGAGTGAACGAACTCCGGTCTAAAGAAGGATCCCAAGGGCAAAAATATTACAGATTTTAAAAATCAAAGCACTAGGATTGGGGGCTGGGGATTTAGCTCAGTGGCTCAAGCGCTTGCCTGGTAAGCACAAAGTTGTGAGTTCAATCCCCAGTACCAAAAAAAAAAAAAAAAAGACTCAAAAACCCCCCCAAAAACAAAAGACCCAAAGCACTAGGATGGAAGTTAGCCAGTTTTTCCTTGCAGGAGTCACAATTGGGGGTGGCTGATCTAGGAGTGGAACTGGGGTGGAGGAGGGTGGCCCCAAATTCTGCCGAGAATCTAGGCCACAGCCCCCGGACTCTCCTGGGCTGGCCTGACCCACCTGACATCCCCGGCAGCCCCAGGGCATTCTGAGGGCTCTGGGCGCCAGGGGAGGGAAGCTACATGGGCCTAACCCTGCGCTGTCCTGACGCCAAGGCTGGGCCCCGCGGTCCGGGAACTCACAATGCAGCTGTACTCCTCGTCGTCCATCTCCTTCACCTTCAGGCAGTAGGACTGGAGGGACAGAGGCCAGGGAGTCAGCGCCTGCCCTGATGCCCCATCCTTCGTGCCATACTGTACCGGGGGCCGTCCCCGGAAGCTACGTGCACCCAGACACGAGCAGCCAAGCCAGACGCCCTGGCACCTGCAGACACCCAGATGGGCTGACAGGCCGCCCAGCCTCGTGCCTGGTCCCACATCCCAGGTCAGGCCTGACGGGGACCTGGGACCGCCCGCCCGCCCTCCTCGGAGCGGCTGCTCATGCAGAACAAGGCCCCAGGGTGGCTCCCGGGTACAAAGCCACCTGCGGCACTCACCAGGTACTCGAACTTCACGTCCAGGTACTTCTTGATGGTGAGCCTCGTGTCGGGGATGGCTTTGTTGAGGTACGTGTTCAGGTCGGTCAGCATCTGAGGGGTCAGGCAGGGGTGGCCGTATGATGAGGAATGGCATGACAGTGTCACTCCCTCCAGTGGACTCAGCCAGCCAGGGCCAATGGCCTTCCCATTTCAAGGTTAGAAGCTTGGTCCAGGCCACAGTGGCAGAACAGGGCAAAAAGCAGCCTCACAGTCAATACCAAACCCCAAGGGGGTGCGTAGCTTATAGCCATGTAGGTGACCAAACCAGGACGCTGGTGCAGGACAGCATGCCACGCTGTCCTGCCCTGCCCTGCCATCATCGCATGCTCTCCAGGACCCACCGGCTTGATGGTCTTCAGCAGCCGGATGCCGAACTTCTCAATGCTGCGGTGCGCGTCGGCGAACTTCACGAAAGCCTCACTGGCTGCTGGCTGGGGCTCCCGCACCCCAATCACAGAGAACACGTCCCCAAAGGCTGCGGGACAAGTTTGCCTTGAAGGCTGCCCCTACTTGACCCCCTAATGAAGAAGCCAGGGGTTTGTTGGGGAGAAGCAGGACAGGGGGCCTTGACAGCTGGAAGACAAGGTCTGTGTGGGGTCCGCACCCCTGGGAGGCTGGGTCCGAACCCCTGGGAGCTAGGTCTGTGGCCCTGGGGAGCTGTGTCTATGCTCCTGGGGAGCTGGGTCTGCGCCCCTGGGGAGCCGGCCTTATTCTCCCACAGTGCCCCGACCATGGGAGAAGGCTGAGTGCACACTGAGGTGAGCAGGAGGCCACCCCATGAGCTCTGTGACCACTTCCTGTCTGTGCCTCCTTCTTCCACCTGTAACGAGGCTAACCGGCCAACCTGCCCCGCCGCGGCTTCTGCGGGAAATGAGACCACACTTGAGGAGTGGCCGTGGAAACACGAGGGGCAGGGTCCTCCAAGGCTAGCCGGTCCAGATGTTCACTGGCCTGTCACTGCTGGGTCCTGCCATCTAGGGCTGTGCCCTGCCCGTGCTGGCTGCAGGGAGAGCTGTGGGTGGGAGCAGGGCCCCAGGGCCACACTGTACCAGGGGCACTGAGCCCAGAGAGGAGTGGGGATCTGCCCAGGGCAAAACAGCAGTTTTGGGGACACCATTACCCCGGTGGGTCTGTGACAGCTCGTAAAAGGCCCGGAGGAGGTTCTTGGTGTGCTCTGTCATCCCTGTGGGAGAGATCCAAGTGACAGAGAATGGGGGTACATGTCAAGGACCACATCCACCCAGAGCCTAGCCCCCATCCTTCCTGGGTGTTGGGTCCGCTGCTCCTTCTCTCCCTTCCCACAGCACCCCCGCCAGGGCCCAGGAGCGAAGACAGCCCACGTCCACCAAGGACCCCATCAGATGGGGAGGAGCAGAGGTCTCTCAGGGACAGTGGGGTTCACTGGTCCTCAGCTTTCTAGGCTGAGCTCCCAGGGCGAGTCCCCCCTGTACTTCTGGGTTAAAGGTCTCTGCACGCCCCTCACCTTTGTAAAGCTCAGCCGTCCGCTCCAGCTCCTCCAGCCTCTTCACCAGCCCATCTGTGGGGACCGGGAGCAGTGAGACTGCAGGGCTCATGAGCCAGGCCAAGACAGGTCTGGGGAGGGTCTGGGAGAGGGGTGGTCTCTAAGGTCAGCTGGGCTGGGGACATCTGTCAACAGCCTGGCATACACGGTCATTCTGCAGATGTGCCCCATCCCCCACTACCCGGGGTGAATCGGGCAGGATGATGCTGGCACAGGGCCTTCCAGAACCCCGTGCACACAAGGGCTGGGTCCTCCCCAGGCCAAAGCTGGGGCGCTCCCCACAGGCGGCAGAAGGCAGGCCCCTGGCCAATGGCCAAGGCTCCCTGTACTTCTAACACAGCCTGGAGGACTCAGTCAGAGGAGACACACACAGGGAGCAAGCGGGCTGGTGGTGCACACAGCGTGTCAGCAGCCGGAGGACATGGGGAGGGCCTGAAAGAAGGGCTGGCGTCGGGGTAGGACGCGGTGACCACAGCCCTCGGCTTCACCTGCTGAGCACCTGCTGAGCCAGCCAGTGTTGGGCCCGGGGGGTGCCCCGAAGGCCAGATCCAGTCCTGCCCACTAGCTCCAGGTCTAGCAGGGCACTAGGCAGCGACCGGAGCATGGGGAAAGGGGGTTGCCTCTCCCCAGGGCCTCACAATGGGAGGAAGCTGGCTGCCAGGACAGAGGTGTTGGGGGGTGAGACCAGTGAAGGCCCAGCACTGGGAAGGGTAGGGACGCCCAGGGCTCTTCCCGGGGACCCCACTGAGGTCATGGCCTCCAGGTGGGGAGGACTAAGAGGCTGCAGCATGTTGGTGGCTTCTTTACACAGCCACACTCTGGGGAGGGCCTGGTCTTTCAGCTGCAGCAGCTACTTCCTGGGTCCCTGTGCCCACAAGCCGGAGCAGCTGAAGGCTCCTTGGATAGCCCTAGGCACAGACTCCAATCCTTGTTTATTTAGTTGGATTTTTTTTTTCAACAAGACCTCTCTGTGTAGTAGAAGATGGCCTTGAATTTATCTGTAGCCCAGGCTAGCCTCCAACTGGAGATCCTCCTGCCTCAGCCTCCCCTTCCCCAAGTGTTGGGATTATAAGCAGGTGCCACAACACCCTGCTTACTACTTCCATTGTTTTACAAAGAACACTGAGGGCCAGACAGGCCAAGCACCTGGTCCAAGGCCAACCAGCCTGGTCCAAAGCCAACCAGCAGGGGACTGTCTGAGACAGCGCTCAGGCCCAGTCTCCCATGTTGACTTGGGTCAGGCTCTCTGCAGCAGGAGGGTCTGGTGTGGGCGGAGCCAGGCCCCTTGCAGGCAGGGATGTTGACTGCAGAGGGGCTGTGAGGCTGGACGGGGCACCTGGGACGGCTTCAGGAGGCCCTGGCTCCCCAGAGTGGGGCAGAGCACGCGGCCCGCTGGCAGGAAAGAAGCCACGTAAGCGCCGAGCTGTTGTTTTTAGCTGGGTCATGGGACATCATGACAGATTCCATTTTAGAAACCCTATTTACGGCTGGGGAAATTGCAAGGTTTGGGGGGGAAAAACACAACAACCAGTTCTAATTTCATCCCAATGCATGGTAACTACAGTAACAGGATTCAAGACACCAAGCGGCCCAAAATAGCAGCCGCCACTTTTGTACCCTATTTGGAACCAGCTCAGGCCCCGCCCCCACTTTCCCAGCCAATGGAGCCCAGCGCCCAGCTGAGCCGCGGTTCAGCCAGGTATTTATATCTCCCCGCACGCACGCACACGCAGAACGGCTATTTATACGCGGGCTGGTGAGGCAAGCATAGGAGCGTGTGTCTCACTGGCCTCCCCAGGGAGAGAACGTGCACGCGCGTGTGCTAAGTGTGTGTGTAAATGCACCCGCGCACAGGGCTCCTTCCCCAGGCTGCCACCTCCAGAACCCCAGGCAGGAAGGCTGAGACAGGGCAGCAGCGCCACCTCCTGGACACGGGCTGCCCGAGGCGGGCAGCTGCAGAGACACGCTAGCCGGACTGCGCCCCAGCCTGGCTGCCTAGAGGAGGACCCGCCCACTCAGTCTGGTCCAGCAGAGGCCAGTGCTCTCGGGGCACCAGACAGGCATGGGGAAGTGACCTGGCGGCTGCCTGGGGAGAGGCAAAGCCAGGCAACAGGACCCACAGCATCTCGGTGTGCAGCGCGGCCGCGGCATGTGGCCTCCAGGCCCGGGACTCACCGTTGCACAGGATGGCCCGGCTCAGGCCCAAGGCGTCGGCCGTGCCCGAGCTCATGTTCTCCACCAGCCGGTGCTTGGCCTTCTTCAGCACTGTGGCCGGAGAGGGGGCCTGGTGAGTCTGAGGTGGGCCCGTGCCTTCCCCCATCACAGCTGCTGCAAGCAGCCAGCAGGGTCGGGGTCCCTGCCCTAGCCCTCCCCCCGCGGGCAGGCAGGCTGGCTGGGAGGAGCAAGTGTGACATGTTTAGCCTGGGGGTCTGGGCAGGATGGCAGCAGTCAGGGCCACTGAGAGCAATGCCCAGGTCCAGCGATGGAGGACAGGCCAGCGGGGAGAGCCTTCCCTCTGCATCCCAGCAGGGCCTGGGTGACCTGTATGGGGCTTGGCTGCCTCCAGCTTTGATCCGCAATCCTGGGGGCGGATCGAGAGACCCTCAGAGCTACTGTCCTGCTTTTAGGCTTACAGTGAGCACAGGACCAAGGCCTGGCCCCTCTAGCAGGAGGCAGCTTGTCCCCAAGCATGCTGGGGGCAGGAGGCTGGCCTGCGACCCATGCCCAAGGCCTAAGGTCCAGTTTGGACCTTGTATGTGCCCAGGAGTAGAAGGCAGATGGGGCAGGAGAGGACAGGATGTGCGGTGGACACCAGGCACAGGCAGAGCCGCTGCCTCCTTCCCTGGGCTGGCTTAGCCCAGAGCTGGCCTATGGAGGACAGCCCTGGGACACAGCAAGGTCCAGAAGAGGGCCGGACTTTCCTGGTTGGGCTGGGGGTCTCTGGGTTCATGGACACTGCTGCTGTGCCCGGCTTACCAATGTCGAGGGACATGCCCTGCTTGGGGTCCGCCTGAAGCTTGTTGTAGTGGATGGTCACCTCCCCCTGCAAGAGCATCACAGGCAGAGTCATGACAGTCTCCTGTGCCCCGGGGTCCTCTGTGGTGAGCACTTCTCTGTGCCCAGTGTGTGGGGACACCAAGGAGGGGTAGGGACAGCCTGTCCCGCAGGGGAGCATTCCGGTGACCGCTCAGGAGCAAGAGCTAAGGCTCCTCCGAGGAGCCTTCCCTAACTGTGGGAGGCCACTGTGGTCACTGGCATCCTTGCAATCTAAAAGCCTCTGACCTTGGGATTGAATCCACCCATATATAAAACAGGGTTTGATGGGCCGGGGAGGCGATGCGAAGGGCCTGGGGTAGGGCGTGAGCTGCTCCCTCAGGGCGGGACAGGGGCCTGCAGGGCAGGAGGGGAAGAGCACTGAGTGGCAGTCAGCCCAGGTCTGCCCTGTGACCCCGGGACACCACAGCATGGGGCAGTAACCCTGCCCAGCACGCATGCTTGAGAGCTGGGGAAATCGCGTGCTCAGGTCTGGCTGGTGCAGACAGGCGGGACTCTTGTCTGCAGGGCTAACTCGAGGGGCTAGCATGAGGCAGGGACGCAGAGGGACCTGGTGAGTGAGGTGGTGGTGGGGGAGGAGCACACACGAGCCAGCTCTGTCCCCAGATGGAATGGCCTTCACCTGCCACCAATAGGGCCTCTGCCCAGCAGATAACGCCCAGGACAATGGTACCCAGGTGGCATGGAGTGGCGTCTGGGGCTCAGTGAACCCTGTCACTTCCTTTAGTGCTCTGGAGCTGAGACCCAGGACACAGGAGCAGTTCCAGGACTGGGACCCTCTCTTTCAAAAGACAGATGGGCACCAGAGACTCCGAAGCGGGACAGGGTGTGGGGGGAGCCAGAGAAGCGGCTGCCTGGGTGGAGGCAGGGAAGTGGGTACGGGGAGCTGGGAACAGGCCCCCATTCACAGACCATGGTGTGGGCTGGGGAAGTGTGGCCGGCACAGCTGGGGCTTGATCCCTGCCTCTGGGCCCCTAAATCATCCTGGGACTTTGCAGCTCGATCACAGTACTGATCTCCCAAGAGGCCCCAGCAGCCGCAGCTCTGGGAGATGGCAGAAAGGCTGCTCGACTGCTTCCAGGAGGCCGGGAAGCTGCCTTGCCACGCGGAGGGAGGACCTGGCGGAGAGGCCTGGAGCAGCTGGATGTGAGGGAGCAGGGGTGAGAGGCATGGGGCCGTGGGCTGCAGAACAGCCCAGCTGGACAGGCTCCCAGGGGACCTGCTGGACTGGGATGAGAAAGGGGCCTCCTCCTCCCCCTCCCCACGCCCAGCACAGTCAGAGGACATTATTAGCCTCCTCAGAGCTGAGGGAGGTCTGCCGGGGCCCCGAGCAGGGACATGCCGGCTCGTCCGCCTGTGCTAGCTCCCCTACCTTCACCTCCTGAATCATCTTTGCCACCTCCACCTTAGTCTTCCCTTTGATTGACTTGCCGTTGACACCAGTGATCTCGTCACCAGCAGCCACAGTGCCGTCCAGGGCTGCAGGAGTGTTGTCGAACACCTGTGGGCACATACACAAGTGGGATGGGAGGACAGGTCGGGAGGTGCCCCCCACAACCACCGCCTGGCTCTGTCTTCCCCTGGGGCTGCTGGTGGCACCATCTCAGGGCAAAGGGAAAACCTAGCAGGCAGAAAGGGACAACCCCACGTTCTTGGGGGAGAGGGGAGGACAAGACGGAGACTTGAACTGATGAGGCTTCTATGAGCAAATGCACCAACCCCCCGCACACACAGCATCTGCTCTGCCACTGTCACTCCCTTAATAGGTTTTCCCAAGCTGATGCAATGCCTCTTATCAATTAACACACTCATTCTGGGACCCAGAGAACAGCCCAGGGCTGTCCTGAGCAAGGGCCCCATGATGCCCTGGGCCCCTCTTCCTGAAGGGACCTCTTCCACAGGGACTGCACTCAGGTACGTGCGCTGTAAGTGTCCCAGTCAAAAGCCAGCGCACAAGTGACATAGCAAGGGTGAGGGGGCTCTGTGAGGTGCATACAGAGGGACACAAGAATGCAAAACTACATTCAAAACAAAACCACGGGAGAGACACCCAAACTACCGGCACTGGTTCCGGGATTATATTCCTTTTATTTTACTTTCAGTTTCTACGTTTGCTACAAAAAGTGTCTCATATACAGTGGGACCTCAGTTTGCATGCTTAATTTGTTCCACAATTCTGGAAAAGAGGGCAGTGGTCATGTTCATCAACTGATGCGGTATCACAAGCAACACCAAAATTTTGCCAAACACTTGTTTGCAAACCAAAGCATTTGTGAACCAAGGTACCGCTGTGTCTGTACGTATATGTGTATACATATATATATGAAATAATTAAACATTTCTAGAACATGCGCACACACACACACACACACACATAAAGGAAAAAATGAAATAATTAAAATGAACATTTCCAGCTCAGTGGCATAAGCACCTGCCTGGCAAGCACGAGGTCACAAGTTTGATCCCCAGTACCAAAAAAAAATATGAACATTTCTTTCTCCTACCTTGTAGAATCACACCAAAAAACAACACAATGGTGCTGAGAGACTTGTGCCGTGGAAACTATAAAGCACTGATCCAAGAAATTAACGAAACATAAGTAAATGGAAAGACATCCAAGATCGTGGATTGAAGATTTCACATTGTTAAGATGATAATACTCACCCAAAGCAATCTACAGATTCAGGTCAATCACTATCAAACACCGCTGATTTGTTAGGGAAATGGAAAAATTCTAGAATTCATATGGAATCTTTGGAGACCTTGAATCGCCAAAAAGATCTTAGAAAAACAAGAACAAAGCTGGAAAGCAAATACTTCCTGATTTGGAAACTTACTACAAAGCTACAGTAATGAAAACTATAGTAGCAACATCAAGAGAGCTACAGAGATTGATGGGATAGAATAGAGAGCCCAGAAGTGAACTTTTGTACCTAGGCTCAAAGGGTTTTTTAATGGGGGTGCTGAGAAATTCAACGGGCGGAGAAAAGTCTCCTTAATAATAGCTGCTGTGAAAAGGATGCCACCACACGCAAAGGTATGGAGGCAGACCCTCGCCTGAACTAACGCCCAGGCACAAAGTCAAAGGTCTAAACGCAAGACCAGGGTAAAAGCTTCACCACACTGGGTGTGGCAATGATTTCTTGAATATGACACCAAGCTGCAGGCACCAATGAAAAAACAGTCAAATTGGACTTCATGAAAACTTTAAAACTTTGTGCATCAAAAGACATGGTCAGAAAAAAAAAAACAATCGACAGTAAAAAGGTGCCAACAGGATGGGAATAAGTATTTTCAAACTGCATATTTAATAAGTCACTACTACCCGGAATATATAGGGCATTCCAAATAACAAAAATCTATAGAACCTAATTAAAATATGTACAAACAACCAGGCCTGGTGGCACATGCCTGTAATCCCAGCACTTGGGAGGCTGAGGCAGGAAGATCACCATGAGTTCAAGGCCAGTCTGAACCACACAGAGAGACTCTGCCTAAAATAAAGGAATAAATAAATAAAATAAAATATAGGCAAACAACTTGAACAGACTTTTCTTCACAGAAGATACACAGATGACCAACAAGTACTTAAGACTTGCAGCATCACTAGTATTAGGGAAATGCAAACCCAAACTACAATGAGAGGTGCCTCATACCCATGAGGGTGCTGCTATTAAAAAAACCATACAGACAACAGCCCAGTTGTTGAGGATACATAGATACTAGCACCCTCCTGTGCTGTGTGTAGGAATAAAAATGATGGAAAAAGTATGGGGGTTCCTCAGAAAATTAAAACTAGATTTACCACATGGCTCAGCAATTCTGTGCCTAGGTAAACAGACCCCAAAGTACTGACAGCAAGGTCTTAGCCATCAGAATGGTCATGCTCGCAATAGCACTACTCACAACAGCTAAACAGTGGAAGCAGTCCCACTGTCACTGAGGAAAGAAGGGAAAACCGAAACGCACACTTCCACATCGAGTAATAGCCTCAGAAGGAAGGAAATTTTGACACACACTACACCAACGGTGAAATTTGAGGACACTGTACTAAGTGACATCTGCCAATAACAATAAAAACCAAAACTGCGTGACTCTTTACATGAGGTACCCAAAGCAGCTGGAATTAGAGACAGAAAGTAGAAAGGGGCCAGGTGTGGTGGCGCATGCCTGTAATTCCAGCACTCAGGAGGCTGAGGCAGGAGGATTGCTGTGAGTTCAAGGCCAGCCTGAACTGCACAGTGAAACCTTGTCTCAAGAAAAAGATGAAAAAAAAAAATGGACAAAAGAAAGAAAATAGAAAAAGGGGGTTCCCAGGGGCTTAGGGGAAAAGAGTAGGGAGTTAGTGTTTGATGGGTGCGAAGATTCAGTTTTACAAGATGAAGATTTGGGAGGCAGGTGGTGGTGACAGCTGCATAACATTACAAATGTATTTAATACCAACAAATTGTACATTTCAGCGTGGTCAAGATGAAGACGGGGAGTAGAGTGTTTGTCCAGCCTGTGGGAAGCCCGCTGAACCGCAGCACAGGGGATGGTAAAGTTATACCAAAATTAAAAAACAAGAGTGCAGAGACCACGGGGGGCAGGATGTCACCCAAGAACAACACACGGAACTCCAGGAAGAGAAAGTCCCAGCGCTCTGACGAAGCCACCCTCTGGGACCCATTACAGCCAACCAAAGGCTGTCATCACGATCCCTTGGGACACCGAAGGTAGAAAGAAGTTCCTGAAAGTCCAGACAGAGCCAGAATAAGGGAAGGCGACCGCGCTGATGGCAGCAAATGAAGGAATGATGCCGTCAGCTAAGTGAAGCTCATTTCTGAAGCTGACGCTGATGGTTGCTTATGTTGGTTGTTGAATTCAATGAGGCAAAATGTCAGTGGGCAGGAACATGCCCCAAAAAAGATACCAGGAACATGACCCAAAAAAGATAAAATGTTGACATTTTCAGAGACAAACGACGTCCAAACAAGTGTATCTTCTACACACCTTTTCTCAGAAAGCCACAGGGGGACATTCTCCACCCAGATGGAGACGTAAACCAACAAAGTGACCCCCTGAGACAAGGACTCCAAAAGAAGACACGGCAGGGGAGGGTCTTGGGTGGGGGACAGACGGAACAGGGTGAGGAAGGTGTGACACTGTGATCGCAGAAGGTGTTCCAAGGAGGATGCAAATGAGAAAACAAAAAGCAACACAGAAAACAGTAAGCGAGGGAAGGGGAGGAAGATGAGGAGGAGAAGAGAAAGGAGGAGGAGGAAAAGCTGAGTTAAAAAAATAAACAGCGGTCCTCAAAAAATCAGCCACCGAGCTGTCTCTATCAGAAGCAGCGCTTCACCTCTCTTTACCCCCAGGGCCTCCAGGAGCCAGCCAGGGACTGGGAAAAGTTACCGAACAAAATGTCTGTGGCCCTGGTATGGATTTAGCCCGAGGGGGCAGGATAACTATGTTGGGAAGATGGGGTGAAAGGAAGAGAGCTAAATGCTCATCTTGTGACTGGGAGCGGTCAGGGGACATCTGCCAATGAGAGATCCAGAGAGATCCAGGAGGAGACATGCATCCCGAGGAGAGCAGAAGCCGAGTCTAAAGACACAGGGAAAGGGGCCTGGGCGAGAAGGACAGGGCAGGGGATGCTAAGCACAGGCCTTGCCTTGTGAGAAGCAAGTCAGACAGCGGTCTGAGGAAAACAAAATTGAATTGTAGAACATAAATTCTATTACTTTATAATTGCAGTTCAGGCCACAAATCTGATCCCCAGGTCTTGACTGAGGGGTGGGGCTGGCAGAGAGGCTGAGCAGGCACATGGCAGCGAGGCCAGGCCTGGGGGAGGCAAGATCCTCAGGGACCGCAGGGTCCCCATGTGCCACCAAGGGTTACTCAGCTAGCCTCCCAGCCTCACAACAAAGTCAACCAGGTCCTCTGAAGGCTACAGAAGTCACTGACTGACTAGCTGCATAGTGAAGGAGCCCTCGCAGAAGGCCTGTCCCCACCCCTGTGTCGCAGCTGACAGTATCACCAGGCTAGCTGCCTCAGCAGGGACCACGAAGCTGCCCATTACCACTCGCAACGCATCCGGGAAAATGCACAGCTGCCTGGAAGGAAGAGCAGCTGCCACTTGTACTTGCTTCTCAACTGCCCAGCAAGATACCATTTGAATTTGTTGGATTTTCACAAGAGCCTAAAGATGCTTATGCCTGCGCATTTCCCAGCCTTGCTTTCCTCTCCCTGACAGGAAAAGGAACCTGTGGGTAAACACCTGGCGTACGAACTCGGTCACTTCAGTCTTCCCTCTTCACTTGGCGAAGCACCCACAGCTGACATCTTGGTAGATTCACTAATGACATTTTTATTGAGTGTCCAGTATATACTGGGCACACCCCACACTAACTACAGTGGAAAAACAACCTGTTCTTGTGAAGCTAAGTCTGGCCAGAGGTACCACAAGTGACAAGCAAATGATTACAGACAAGAGATACGGCCCAGGAAGGCAGAGAAGGGCCTGGGACGGCACAGAAAAACAAGGGCAAGCCCCTGCCTATAGTGGGTGGGCAGGGGCCTTGCTGGGGGTGGTGCTTTTTCAGAGTGGAAGAATGACAGGCCTCTGTCAGGCCCAAGGAGGGAGGCAACTCACTCCATCCAGGACCCCAGCCCCACCTCCAAAGTGCCCAGTACCTGAACGATATAGAGGCAGGGACAGTACTGGGCCCCCCCTCCAATGCTGATGCCGATCAGGTTCTGAGCGTCCTTCTGCAGGGTCACCTTCCCAGGCACAGTGGGGATCCCACTAGAAAGAGAGTGACTGTGGTGAGTCTCTGGAGGAAAGAGGGTGGGAGGCAGAGCTCCAAAGCCTGAACCCCCAAAGCTGCAGCCTTTTCCCATCCTTACTCAGCCAGGAAGACAGCGATTGTGCTGGAATACACAGCACACAGCTCCTAGGAGTCATGGAGATGTCATGGAGATGGCACTGACCCCAGCTGTGCCATTTACTGCCTGGGGCTTGGGTTAAGTCGCCCTCTCCAGAGTTTGGCTGCTTCTCCCATAAAGTGGCACCAAGCTCCGTATCAGAGCTCCTAAGAACACCCATGCGGCACCAAGAGCAGCCCAGCCCAGAGCAGGTCCAGAATAACACACTCCCTTCCCTCCACTGCCTTCAAACTCTGAGATCCAGCCGGGCTCTGTCCCTGTCACCTTCTCAGATGCGTATGAAACATTATGGCCACCTCCTCTAGGAAGTCATCCCCTCTTAACATCCTTCTGCTACCTCACAATTACTTCATTTAACTACTTCTCAGTTTTCACTATAAATCAAATTTTTTTTTATGGTAAAGAATCTCATGTCTTAGTCTCTCTGTTCAAAAAACATCTGCTAACTACCTATTCTGTCCGGCATCTAAGTGCTGGGGACACAGGAAAACAAGTCCTTGTTCTGAGAATATATTCTAGTGAGCAGACAAACTGAATTTTTGAAAATCTGCCCTACTAATTACCTATGTGGAGGAAGATGTTTATGGCGGTCCCAGTCATCCTTCAAAACTGGCTCCCTTGCCACCTCCTTTGAGCAGCCTTCCCTGACCACCCTCCATCCGTTCTGCTCTCCTTGTCACTGGATCATGCAGTTAGCTTCCCTTGTGGCCCTGCCACAATTATCTGAGTAGTTATCTGATAAATCCGTCCACGGCCCCTATTGATGATGAGCCCCTGGAAAGGCAGGGTCTATTTCTGCTTCGAGACACCTGCTGAGAAGCAAGGATCCGAGGAAATGAAGTCCCAGGAAACAGAGACCTGGGACTCCTATACTCCCAGGACGTGGGGTGCAAAAATACTCACAGTTTATCCTCCTCGATGTGAATACTCACAGTTTATCCTCCTCGATGTCATAATCCAAGTCTGCAAACATGGTTCCGAGAGTTGAGGTGGGCTGGCTAACTGCCCAGCTCGGTGGGGGAATGGGGAACTGGATCCGGGAGAGAAAGGAGCAGGGGGTTCAGGGGACCGAACTGCCTAGGTGACAGCCCGAGCTCCCCCCACCACCGCCGACCTGCACGGCAGGTCCCTCCTCCTCTCCCCTGGACTCGGGGAGGGGGGAGTCTCGGAGTGGCGGAGGTGGGTAGGTGATCCTTACTAGGTACAGGGGAGGAGAACTCCAGGCCAGGGCGATGAGCTCAGATGCCAGAGCCCGGCCCACGGGTCTCCAGGCCCCTGGGAGCTGCCGGTGTCGATGACCGGAAGAGTCAGTCCCAGAGCCGGGCCCGGGCCAGGCTGGCACCTGAACCCACCTGCCGTTTCCACCTGGCGGTGGCCGCGATTATTACGTCCCTTCCGGAAGGACGCGGAAGTCCTGCCTTTCCCCCCTGGGTATTTGCCCCAACACTAGCAGGCAACGCTTTCCTCCCCGCTCCCGGGACGCTCAAACCAGGAAACAGAACAACTATTGGTGGACGCTCCCGTTAGTGTGAAAAAGCGGAAACAAAGGAAGGTCTACACAGGCTGGAAGCGCTTAACCCCGCCCCTTGCCCTATCTCTGCCGCCATTTTGGGAAGGGCAGGTTTTTCCCAGCTTTCTCAGCGGCACGCTGTGGGGGACCACGCTGCCCCCGGCGGTTGCCTAGGCAACGAAAGCATCTTGAGACTGAGGTTACCTCTGGCGAAGTTCTGTAGAGTACAAACCTCGAGGTCTTACCTATTACACCTTCGCCATCTCGTCCTAGGAAAAGCCTGTGACTGCTGTACTAGCATGACAGTCTTGGCAGGAGGCGCCCTTCAAGATCCCATTCCAATCCTAGTTTTGCAGATGAGGAATCTAAGTGCCAGACAGAAGTGATTTTGTCCAGAGCCATGTACAACAGGTAGAAAATCCAGATCTTGCCCCCGAGATCTCTGTGGCTTAGTCCAATGCCCTTTGAACACCAGCATTAGAGTGGGAGGCAGGAGAGGTGTATTCAGGACCGATCAGACAGGCGGGTTACCTTTCCTTTATGTGCCTTGATTTCCCTATCTGCAAGCTAACAGCATTGAGTAGAGGATTTGTTCTGTTTTGTTTTGTTTTTGAGACAAGGTCTCTATGTAATCCAGGCTGATCTTGAACTCAGGGCACTCCTCCTACCTCAGCCTCCTGAGTGCCAGGATTACCGGTGTGCACAATCACTACTGGCTAATGGGTACTTTCTATGGTATTTGCTGAAAGATTCCTCACCTTCCCACCTCCCTCTTGAGTCCTGAGGACCTTGGGGTCATACTGAGGACCCAGCCTCCATGTCCCTGAGTTTCAGCAAATGCCGTTAATGCTTCTCAGCCAAGGAGTCTGAATCGCCTCCTCCACCAACCTCTGCTGCCACTGCTGTTGTGTGGAATGGGCCCTGAAGGAAGTTGGATATCACCTTCTCCAGGTGGCGTGGGCCAGGCTGACCTAATGTCCTTCCGCAGCTACCTCAGGGGTGCAGAGAAGCCAGAAGGTGAAGAGGTGCAGGTGGGCGATGATTGTCCACACATGGCCTGCGCCGGGCCCGCGCTGGGAAGCCCTGTCTCAAGTCTCAGCACCATAGCAATGACCTCCCGGGTGCCCCCCTGCTTAGCGGTTTGAATCACCTTCTTGGGTCACTTTCAAGTTCACCCTTGTAAGAGGAGAACAAGATCATCAGCTGCACCATACAGGTAGGGAAACAGGCTTAGAGAATCAGCTTCCCCTGTATTACACATGGGCAGGGCGGGGCTTGGACCGTTTTTATCAACAGGGATTTGTGAAGGTGAAGATTAAGTAGCGAAACAGGTGTGAGTGCCCTGCTAACAACCCCCATGGCACAGATAGCTCCAGAGCCTCCTTCCTGTCTCTTCCTGGTTGAGGGCAAGGTCCCTCTTTTCTGCCTTGTCCCCTCACCCTCCGGGCTCAGCTGTAATGCCCCCGCTTCCAGGCAGCCTTCCCAGATCATCCAGTGTACAAACTGTGCTCCTTTTTCTGCTCCTGAAGCACTTGTCATTTGCACCAGTGCTTCAGCAATTTGTCACATACTGCTTGTGACATCCCTTCATGGCTCCAGGGAGATTAACTTATTGTATGCTTGTATTTTGGGAAAAAAATTGTTTTCACACTTAAAAGTGGGGCTTGCCAAACTGGGTGTGGTGGTACACACTTGGAATTCCAGCATTTGGGAAGCTGAGGCAGGAAGGTTACCTGAGTTTGAGGCCAGCCTGAACTATAGACTGAAACTCTGTCTCAAAAAAAGAAAAAGATAAAGGTTTAACATCCTTAAGCCTTTCTTGACATTCTCTAAGCCTCAATTTCCCTACTGGCATGGTGGGAACACTCAGATTACCTTTGTGACATTAACAGTACTAGAATACATTCCCAGAGAACTCAGCTGTTGGGCTATTACACTGCATCTTCCCCTCCCAAATTAACCAAGGTGGTCAGATTTTGGATCTGAGGCAAAGACTGGGGCTTATTTTTGTAAAGGGGTTCTTATGACAAAGGTTACATTCTTTTATTCTGGCTTTGCTTATTAAAATGATGGCATTACCTAGGAATGGGAGAGGAACAATATGATCATTTTGGTTTTCTAAATTTAAAAAATAATGACTCCTTCCTTCCCCTCCCCAAACATTGCAGCTTAGAGGACTGAGAATGTAGCTCAGTGGTAGAGCACTTGCCTAGCCTTGAATTCAAACCCCAGCACCTCAAGAAAACTGCAAAACAGAATAATTAAATAGGTCTTAGGGGCTGGGCATGGTGATGCACACCTTTATTACCAGCACTCAGGAGGCTGAGGCAGGAGGATTGCTGTGAGTTTGAAGCCAGCCTGGGCTACAAGGCTGTGTTTAAGGCCAGCCTCACCTGCATAGTGAGACCCTGTCTCTAAAGATGATGATGATGATGATGATGATGATGATGATGATGATGATAAATGGTCCTTAGGGTTTGCATCTTGATAAATTCTGGAATGCTTTCACTGCCATTCTGCTTCTTGGGTTGCCTTTCCTTACAGACTTCATATTCCCTGGTGCACTCATCCTCCGTAGGTGCTAGGAAGCCATCAACAGGTGTCACCGGGACAAACAAAAAGAAAATGGGTGGCTTTGTAATCAGTGCCCATCAGCAAGAAATCACAGCCCACTGCATCTTCGCAGCAGTGGAGCTTACCCGAACTCACCCCAGCACCCGGCCCTGTTCACAGGACTGAGGGAGCCAGGTTGGGGCTGTAGTTTATTTGAAGGGAGAGAAAGTTTTAAGGACCGTCATCAGCAAAGTAAGCCCTTAATCTGGTCTTTCCAGCTGGACAGGAAGCTGCTGGGGCGGGAGCCTCGTCCTGCCTGCTGGGCACTGTCCACAGGGCCTGGCACAACGCCGGGCCGGGGATGGAGTGCTCATAGGGACCCTGTAGCTGTTAAGGAGATGGGATTTGCTGAACCTAGGTGGGGTGCTCTGGGACAGAGAGAGGTCCAGTGGGTTGGGTCCCTCAGGGCAGAGATGACAAGGCCCACTGGGTCAGCAGCAGTGGCTCAGGTCTGTCCACAAAGCTGGACTCATCAGGCCCAGCAGAGGTCCTGGACTCTGGTCTTTGAAAAACAGCACCCTTCAAACCACAGGCTTTCACATGCGGCCACTCTGCACCCCAGGATGGCACTGCCGTCTCAGCTGGGGCTGGGAGACAGTCGCCCTTTGTCTGGGAGCCTCCTCGGGTGTCTGGCAAGCAAGGGAGTAGCAGGACCACAGACACAAAGACGTGGATGAAGGGTGCTGGCGTCCAGGTGCTGTGCGAGGGATTCACAGGGCACAGATGGCAAGGTGGTCACTGTCACTCTGCAGGGTAACAAAGCTGCTGGGCCACTTCAGCACACACACACACACACACACACACACACACACAACACAGCCTTCCCCGTGAGACCCCTCCAGGAGTATCCCAAATGCAGATTCCTGGGCTCAGATCAGAATCTCTGGAAAAGGAGAAATCTTGGGGGCCACATTTTCACAAAGCTGTGCAGGTGACATCAATGCCAACGCCCGTCTGAGGACCACTGAGTCTGAGGTCCAGAATGCAGGAGTCTGTGCTCTCAGCGTCGGGGCTCGGGGCACCCACCTCCCCTACAGGTGAGGTGCTGGTGGTGCCCAGGTAGAGAAGGAGGGCAGGTGGGAAGGTTCTGGGGCAGAAGGCACAGTCCCCAGAGGGAGTCACAGCCATGTGGGGAACAGTGACTAGTGACCCCCACTTCTGAGTAAGATGGGGCGGCGAGGGCCAAAGGGTGAGAGGCAGGAGCACCTTCCTGCAGGTGGGTGCGATTTCGGGACTGGAGGCAGGTGAGGATAGCCACCCGCCGCAGGAGGCCGGGCCAGGGCAGGGTGCAGACCTTCTCTCTTAGCTCCTCCTCTTCCCTGGCCGGGAGCCTGAGTCTGTCCAGACAGGTGGGTGACCGTTCACCTGGCCCAGCTGTGCCCCAGACAGCGGTGTGGGCGGGGGAAGGCCCAACCCTTCTCTGGGCCCCAAGGTCCCTGCACTATCCCATTCTTCCATTCTTTGGCTCCCAGCCGCAGATTCAGCTCGCGGAGCTGCGCCCGCTCAGCCCTGCACACGCTCCATTCCCGAGGACGTGCTGCCACCTGGTGGTCATTGGGAGAAATAATTCCTGGGGCGGGCAGCTGCCCCAGGGCTGATCCAGAAGCCCAGGGGCTTGTGCAGAAGCTAGAGGATGGTGGAGGCTGGTCCCTGCAGGCCCGCAGCCCCAGCTGTCGCCCACCCCAGGCCTGGAGGCCTCGCTACTGCACCCATCACTGGGTGGGGAGGAGGCCACTGAGGCCCCCGCAGGCTCTGACGGCGAGATAGGCAGCATTGGGGAGTAGGCGCTGGAGACAGTGTCACACCAGAGTGGTGGGAACGGTGGCAGATGGGAAGCTTCTTTAGATGTGGCCGTTTCGAGGGTCTCTGAGGGGGTTCCTGGAGGTGCCTGCGGAACCCCTGTGTGGCTGACACCTAATGGGAGGCATGAGAGGAACCCACCCGTTGGGGTCGCCCCTGTACCCCAACATCAGGCTCAGTGCTTGGCATGTGTGAACATGCCGTGACAATCTTCTGGGTGAATGACTGTCTGTGACACTGACAGGAGGTAAGGGTCAAGCATAGTGGAGCCCGAGATGCTGGAACCAGGATTTATCTGCCTGGTACCGGGGAGCCACAGAAGATTCTAGCAGCGGGGACAGGAAGCAGTTGGATCTGGATACGGGGCAGATTGAGAGGGCCCAAGAGGCTCATTGGTGGAAGCAAGGTAGGAGAGGACACAGGGGAAGCTGGGTGGGGGAACTCAGGCTGGGCCAGCCTTGGGGACAGTCGGTCTGTGGGTACCAGAGTTCCCCGGAACAAAAAAGTATCTCCCACTGGGGCAGCAGTGGGTGTGCCTGGGGAGGAGCATGGACTTACCTGGAGGCAGATGCACCCCCAGAAGTCCGTCCCATCCCAGCCCAGCCCATAGTCCGGCTATACTGGAGGCCTGGCCCCACCCCCCTTGGGTACATAGCAGCCCCCACCTCTGGGTGTCCACCTCAGCCAGGGTGGGGTGTGGGCCTCCGTGGAGCCTTGAGGTCCCCACCACCACCACAAGCACCCCCTAAGCAGCTCTTTTCCTGGCCCAGCTTGGCATGTCATGGCTGACCTCTGACCTCCCCCTGCCCCTCTGCCCCCCAGCGCCCTGCCCTCTGGGTTAGGTCAATGATGAAAGCCAGTGGGAGCCCCAGGGGATGGGGAGGACAGGGACAGTGCCCGATTGTTCCCTCTCCTGGCTCAGTGGCCATGCAGAAGAGAGGCGGACAAGTGGCCGCTGGGTCTTTGCTGTCCCTCTCTCTCCCTTCTCTCTCTCTTGCTCTGTCAGAGGTTCTCAAACTCCACAGGGAAGTCGTTATCTGGACAAATTCGGGGTACCCTGCCCCACCTTATCCTGTGGCTCACAGGGGCCCACATGGGGAAGAGCCAGAGGGAAGACTTTGGGTCTCGCCGGTTCTTTGAGCTGCAGTGACCTCAAGTGTAAAATGGGGCCTTGGGAGGCGAAGATCAGGGCCAGCCCTGTGGGGAGGCTCCAGGAGCACCCTGGGAAGGTGATGCCAAGGCCCCGTCCCTCCGTCCCTCCTTCCCCCACACCTGCCTGCGGAACCCCTCGCAGCCAAGGCCCTGTCTGATCTGTACCCTTCTTCTGCCCTTGCAAAATGTGGGGTCACCTTCAGTGTTTTCTAATAACTGTATTTTGCTTGTGTTTTGTTTTTTTGTTTTGTTTGGGAGGCAGAGATCAAACTGTGCGCTTGCCAGTCAGGTGTTTGTGCCGATGAGCTAAATCCCCAGGCTTTTGCTTGTGTTTTAATTTTCAAATAATTATAGACTCGTGAAAAGTTGCAAAAATGGTACAGACCTGTCCCAGGTCCCTCAAAGAGAGGACCTGGGTTCGCTAGAGACTCCGGTCACAACCAGGGCCTGAGCCGTGGTGCCATCCACAGACCTGGTCCTGTGTTCGCCAGCGAACCTCGAACATGCGGGTGTGCGTGGTTCTCGGCAATTTCTTCGTGAGTGGATTTGCATAATTTCCGTCACAACCACCATAAAGACCTGTGTGGTCGCCACTACAGTCACTCACATTATCCCTGTACCGTAAACGCCCGTCTCCCTGCAGTCTCTAGTGACCGCTGCTCTGGGCGAGTCTCTGTGGCGTTGTCATTTTAAGGATGTCACACCACTGAGAGCACTTGGCGCGAAGCACTTCCAGTGAGCTTCTTCCCTTCGGGGTAATTCCCTGGAGCTCTGTCACTGCTGAGCAGTGTTCTGAGACATGCGTGGAAGATGTCCACCCAGCAACTCCTAGAGGCCCTGTGGGTTGTTACCAGTGTTTAACTACGGCACATACAGCTGTCCTGCCAATCGCCTAGATGTGTGTGGCCACCCGCACCGGGTTAGTGCCCCGGAGTGCTACTGCTTGCCGGGTACTACATTAACTGTGTGTTGAGTGCTTTGGGTTTGGTACTGAGACTTGAACCCTGACCTTCTGCTCTGAGATACATCCCCAGCCCTTTTTAAATTTTGAAACAGGGTCTCAGTAAGTCTCCTATATTTTGTAGGCTGGGTTTGAACTTGTGATCCTTCTGCCTCAGCCTCCCAGACTCTGGGATTATAGGCATGTGCCACCATGTCCAGATTTTAGGATTTAGTTTTTGTTTTCCCCACACTATTTTGCAGCGTGGCTTCAAATTCATAACAGCTTATGTTTACCTTGGTGAATATTTGATCAGATTTATTTTATTTTTGGTACTGGGAATTGAATTCAGGACCTTGCCCTTGCCAGCCAGGCACTTGGGCCTCCTGGCCCCAGATTTAATTTTTGTTATAAATGGAAATTATATTTTGTTGGCACTGATGTTTATAAATGCAATTACTTTCGTGTGTGTGTGTGTGTGTGTGTGTGTGTGTCTTTTTGAGAGAGGGTTTCCTTGTGCAGTTCAGGGAGGTCTTTAACACACTATGTAGCTCAGGTTGGTCTCAAACTCACAATGACCCTCCTGCCTCAGCCTCCCAGGTACTGGGGTTACAGGCATGTGCCACACCAGATTTGCCGTTACTTTTCACTGATAGTTTTACACACTGAATGTAAGTTTTGCATTGTTAAATTGCACAGCCTAGCCAGTGGTTTGTAGGGTATTTACAAGGTTGTCTGCTTCCGGAAGGAGTTCATGGGAGCTGCAGAAACTCTTCCCCAGCCTGGTTCCTCCTCACCACCTTCTCTCGGCCCCTGGTGCCCATTCATTACTGTCTGTCCCTATAGACTTGCTTATTCTGGACATTTCATATAAATGGAACCATTTAACACTTGGCCTTTAGTGTTTTCTTTCATTGAGCAAAACGTTTTCAAGGTGCCTCCATGTTGTAACTGTAATGAGTTGTTTTGTTTGTGGTACAGAGGAATGAACCCAGAAAATGCTGAGCTACACACCTGGGCCTTATTATTTTGACACAGAGTCTCACTAAGTTACCCAGGCTGGCCTCGACCTGTGATCCGCCTGCCTCAGCCTCCTGAGTAACTGGGATTATGGACATTCACCACTGCACCAAGCTAGTTTGTGACAGCTATTTGATTTAACTATATCCAAGCTATTTGGGGGGGGGGTACTGGGGATCGAACTCATGACCTTAGCCACTGAGCTACCTCCCCAGACCTCCGAGCTACATTTTTTTCACAGTTGAGACAGTTTGCCTGTAGGTGTTGTGTTTCCTGTGTAGACAATCAAATGCCTGTAAGTAATGCCAGTTTTGTTTCCTCCTCTTGGATGCTTGGAACTTGTTTTGTTTTGGAGATTTATCTGCAAGCCTCCTGCCCCCACAAGGACCTTAGGTGAATAGATTCGGGGGTGAAGGCAAGCTCGTCTCATCCCGGATGTTACCCAGTGTGTCCATGGCTCCTTTAAGAACAAGCTTGTGCTGGGCCTCACAGACACTTTCCCCAGAGCGCGGTTGCTCCCTCATCGTCCTGAGTGTGCCGAGACCTTTCGTCACATCTAGATGCTGGTGTCTATGTCCAGGGCCAAGGTGGTCACGTGACTTCTCTGCCTGAATTTGTTCACGTGATGAGAAGATTTCCAAATGGGCAATGGGCCTTGGTTTTCTAAGACAGACCCAGCGTGGTCAGGCTCGAGAAAAGCACCCGGAAGTCATCGCCAGGTTGCTTTTGCTATTTTTTTGTTGTTGTTTGTGTGTTTGTTTGTTTTTGATTTTTTGAGATGGGGTTGCTATGTAGGTTCCGCTGGCCTTGAATTCATGGTAATCCTCCTGTCTCGGCCTCCTGGATTATAAGCGTGTGTCACCACGCCTATGATGGTGTTTGCTAGTATTTGCATATGTAAGATTTCTGCTTCTCATTCCCTGAGCAGGGCCGGTTCCTTTCAATGAACCTTGTAGATCTCTTGGGGTCTCTGTCTCTTCTCAGGGGCTCTCTCTGTCCCCTCCTGTATACTGATTTGGCTGGAAGCAGTTGGGCCAGGGGTGCGCCCAAGGGTGACAGAAGGTGGGAGGCACTGCTGGACCCTAGAGGCACTGCAGAGGATGGAAAAGCTATGTCCCTGAGATGGGTCAGGGCCCAGCACTCCGGCACCCCTCTGAAAGAAACCCTCCTCCTTGCCCTGTCTGCACCCCACTCCCCTCCCCCAACCCTCCAGACGAAGTGGCCAAGTGGGGCTGGGTCAGGGGTTGTGGACCCACTGTGCTCAGGGCTGACAGATGGCCCAACCCCAGGGAGCTGCCCCCACCTCCCCATTCTTCCTCCTTGGAGAGGGGTTCCTGCCAGCCGTTGAGAGCCACTGGGCTGCCCTACCGACTGCAGGGTCCCCGGCCAGCCTCTGTGGTGGGCTCTGACCTGCTGAGGCCCCACTGTCTCTGCCTCCCACCCAGCCATCCTCTCCCCACCCCCTGAGGCCACCAGGCACCGAGCTGCCCTGGCCCAGCCCGGCCTCCTGGACAGCCCAGCCCACCACCATTCGGCCCATAGCCTTTGAGTTCACCAGACAGCAGGTGGCCTTGGGCGATGGTCATTCTGTGAACTGAGGCCCCTGCAGGCCCTGCTGGGAGCTGCCCGAGCTCCCTGGGGCCTGCAGGTCTGCTGGGTGCCAGGCAGCCTCCCCTGGCATCTGATGCAGGTACCAGGGCACTGTCAGGTCCGAGAGCTTCTGGGATAGGGCAGGGTGGGCAGACGTGGAGAGGTGGCTTCAGTGAATAACAGGAAAGCGTTTTTGCACAGTGGAGCCCTGGTTCACAGCAGCCTCCAGGAGCCCTGGTGGCACCAGGGAGCCTAACAGAGACTCGTTAGGGGACAGAGGCAGATCCTGTGGGTGAACTGGGCTTTCTGTGCCGTATAGCAAGATGCCTTCTTCACTGGCTGAAGCTCCGTGCCTCAAGCTGAAAATGCAGAAACACACTCTGAGAACCCTGTTGGGGGCTCTCCAGAG
Source organism: Dolichotis patagonum (assembly GCA_004027295.1). NCBI lineage: Eukaryota > Metazoa > Chordata > Mammalia > Rodentia > Caviidae > Dolichotis > Dolichotis patagonum. The sequence continues at coordinate 27,056 of PVJX010014228.1, forward strand.
ACACTGGACTCTGTCTTAAATGTGGGACACTAAGCTGGCCCAGGTAGTGCATGCCCAGCACTCAGGAGGCTGAGGCAGGAGGATCACCACGGCCAGCCTGGGGTACACAGTGAGTCCATGGCCAGCCTGAACTATGTGGTGAGGCCCTGTCTCAGGAAAAAAAAAGAGAGAAGAAAGGAAGAAAGAAAGAAGATGAAGAGGAGGAGGAAGAAGAAAAGAAAAAAAAGTGGGACACACACTTGCCCTTCATTTCCTGTAACTAAAATTTGAAAGCATTTATTATAGAAATTTGGAAAGACATTAAAAGACAAGACACTAGCCAGGCATGGTGATGCATGCCTATAATCCCAGCACTCAGGAAACTGAGGCAGGAGGATCCCTGCGAGTTTGAGGCCAGCCTGGGCTACACAGTGAGTTCAAGGCCAGCCTGAACTGGATGGCAAAACCCTGTCTCAAAATAAAAATAACAAAGCACTAAAAATTTAAAAATCACTCACATTCTGCCACCCTAAGATGATGAAGGTTTTAATTTTTCTGTATTGTCTCTTAGGTTTTTTTCTACACTGTTTTTATGAATTGAGCTCACAGCATATGGGTTTGTGTTCTTGTTGTTTTGTTGGAATTATCTGTTTACACACATCATTTGCTAACCTAGCGTTTCCCTTAAGGGTACACTGCACACATTGCCCCTGTCATTACAGGTCTCCTATTTATCACGCCACCATGACATGACTCATTTCTCCAGGACTCTCTGCTCGCTGTTCATGTCACGGCCATTTCTCACGATTACACCCAAGGGGACAGACACCTCTGGGTGTGTTCTGTACTTGCAGCCCGTTCACTTTAACACAGGGTCACATATGTAGACACAGGGGCTTCTTTGGGCGCCAGTGTCTGATCTGGTGCAGGGTGGGGACATCCCCATACCAGGGACCAGCTCGGAGCACTACAGGCTGAGCGTCAAGCCCCAGGGTCCCTCGGGAGCATGGCTGGAGGGTGGCATTGGAGCCTTGGGGCCCCAGGGCTGGGGAGGAAAGTGTCCAGCGTCTGCCAGGAGCCAGCAGACACTGGCCGGCGGCAGCCTTGATGCATGCTGGGCGCCATGGTGAGGTTGGCCATGGCTCGGCAGCCCCCGGTGGCGTGACTCTGCCCCTGCCAGTTCCCCTTGGCATCTATGCTGTGTGGGCTGGTGACAGCTGTCCAGGACCAGGCTGGTCCCATCTGTAAACCACAGGAAGCCCGTGGAGGTCAGGCCCCCAGCTGCCCTGGCCAGGGACATGTGACCAGCACCCAGATCACTTAGAAGAGAAGGGACCGCCCACCGGTTCTCTGCTCTCTCTGACCCCCTCTTTCTTCTTCTAGGGCCCTCAGTGGAGACCCTGCAAGTACCATACCTCCCCACCCCTCACTTCAGAGGACAGGCCGGCAGACAGCAGCCTGCCCCCCACCTGCAAGTGGACCCTACTTTCAGCCTCTGTCACCAGCTCCTGCACCCTGGGCCCTGGCACCTCACTGCCTCTCCCCACCGCCCTTCCTCTCGCCCGGAAGGTAAGACGCAAAGCACCTTGGGCTGCTGCCCTCTGCCCCCCTCTCCCTAGAAGGCAGCCCAAGAGCTGTCCACACCACCGCCTGTTCTGCCGTCTCCACTTCCTCCCCTCCCAAATGCTCCCACCGGAGCTCTGGGGCACAGGCTCCACAGCGTGGAACCCTCTCACCTGGGCACGCTCTCTGCCCTGTCTCCCCCAGCTGGGAGGTAGCGTGAAGAGCCAGTCCTGGGTCTGATGGTGACCATGACATCTGTGCTACCAGGAATGCTGGGGCACCCTGCAGCCCTCCTGGAGAGCCAACGACTCCTCTGAGGAGGAGGCCAAGGAGCCAAGCTATTGGGTGACCTGTTGGTTGGGGTTCTGCCCTTCCAAGAAGAGCCACTGAGGATTTTTCCTACCCCCACCCTCCCCCAAAACACACTCTAAATTATAGGTAATAAAACTTCAAAAATCTGCTCAAATCAGCCTGGGGGCCCAGATCTATAGTCCCAGTTTCTAAGGAGGCTGAGACAGGAGGATCACTTGAGCCCAGGAGTTCAGGGCCAACCTGGGCAATATGGTGAGACTTTATATCAAATAAAATAAAGTAAAATAAAACAAAATGTGCCCACCTACATGCAGGGCCCGGTTGCCCTCTTCTGTCCTCCCCCATAACATCATGATGACCTTGGCTTGCCCCATAATGGGTTTTTGTTTTGGGGTTTGTGTGTGTGTGTATGTGTGTGTGCGTGCTAAGGTTTAAATCCATGCTAAGCAAGTGGTCTACCACTCCCCGGCCCTTTTATATTTTTTATTTTGAGACAGCATCTCACTAATTTGCCCAGGCTGGCTTTGAACCTGCAATTCTCCTGCTTCAGCTTCCTGAGGAGTTGGAATTATGGGTGACCACCGGCTTGGTGAAGAACGTCTTTATTGAGAAGCGGTTCCCGTGTCCTGTGATCCACACACTGAAAACACACCATTCAGCGGTTCTCAGGGCCCTTACAGAGATGAGCGACCTTTGCGCAGTTGTTTAAGGCATGCGTGTCACACCTCGGCCATCAGCCCCAGCCACTCATCTACCTCTTGTCCCGATAGGTTTGTCTGTCCTGTCACCGGAAGTTCAAGGCAGGGTTGGGGGTACATCATGAATTCAAGACCAGCCCAGGTTACCTAGTGAGGCCCTGACTCAAAAAAAGAAAAATGTACACAGACCTGAAGCTCTTGAGAATCACTGTCACTGTCCTCTCTCTCCTGGACAACAGGACATGCGTGACCACACTCCCTGCCTCCCCCACGGACGTCCCGCACCCAGTCATAAAGTATCAGCACAGGGGTGCAGACCGCACACACAGAGCTGAGCCCCGCCACCGCTGCCCTCCTAGGAGGCAGGTGTTGTCACCCACATTTTACAGGTGAGGAAACCGAGGCCATGGCTGGCGTTAACCATGGGCTCCGGGCACGCCGTCAGCACCTGTGAGCTAACTAAAAACATTCCCTGAATCAGGGCCAGGTGCTGGGCCGGGTCCTGGACACAGCAATAAGCCAGGCTGGCGCTGCCCACAGGGCAGAGGTCTTTCTAGAACACAAATCTGACGCTTTCCAATCAGTGCCACCCCTCTGCCCTTCGATCTGATACCTCCCATGGCGCCTGGCCCTCAGGAGGCCCCCTGCCCTGCAGCTCTGCCCCCCACACTGTCCCTCTCCCTTCCTGTCACAGCCCAGGGGTCCTTGGGGCCGCTGTCCACCTCGATATATGCCACCCTCCTCTCCTACGCAGCCTCTACAGTGACGGCTGCTTCCCACCCGCTCCAGGAAGTCTTCCTTCCCCAACTTCCGGCCAGGGGAGAAGGCTTAGAGATTCACATGTCCATCTTGCAACCCAAGAGGTTTCTCTCTCCTGCAGCCTGGGCTTCTCCGACTCTGACTTGTCCCCCTGCCCTCATCTACGAACCCTGCCCTCATCTCCTGACCCCCAAGCTCGCCTTCAGGTTCTCCTGGCCCAGTACCGTGGTCACTAGCAGGTGACACACACTCTGCTCCCAGCCATGCTTAATGAGCAGTCACTTCTATGCACCAGAGGGCTGGAGAGAGATGCAGGAGTGGCTGGATGCTCAGGCTGCATATCACCTCTCCAGGGCTCTGCTTCCAGGCTGGGATTTATTCGTGTGTCCCCAACTCCCAAGGTGGCCCTGCAAAGAGAAGAACAGAGTTGGGGTCAGCTTGGTGGGCTCCAGGTCTTGGCTACATAGTCTCTCCGTGCCTCAGTTTCCTCACCCAGAAAATGACATCACCCTCCCGCCCATCCTTGTGGGCCTTGCTGGGCGGTTATGAGGGGCCATGGGAGGGTTCAGTGACACACACCATCGTCTCAGAGAGCAGACACTCCATTGTCTGGCCAGCTTCCTGACATTCCCGTCTTGGGCACATTCTGTTTCATTTTGCAGAATTCCAATCAGTTTGACTTTGGCTTTGCCTGGAGGCCCAGGACCGTGGTGGGTGTTCCCACAGAGTAGGGTCTATTCAGGGGCTTTTTCTGGAAAGGTTGGGGGTTGGAGGAGCCGCTCAGGCCCAGCTCACCAGACTGGGGACAGACACCCCGCAAGCCCCATTTCTACCTCCCGAGATGGGGACTCTCTTGTCAGGGAATAGCCTGGTCTGGGGGGCCTGGGCAGAGGAAGGACCCTCCTTCCCCTGGAGGACAGGAAGTAGGCCTTAGGCCATCTCCTTAATGCCTAGCCACCCCGAGTGTGCCCCTCAAACAGGCCAGGGAGTGGCCTGCAAGGGTGGCTCTCAAGATGGCCGCCATGCCGCCAAGGTCTCTTCGCCTCCCAGGGCGCCTGAGGGGAGAGAGGGCGCCACGGCCAGGCCACGGTCACTCCTCAAAGCCCAGGGGTGCAGAATGGGCGGGAAGCATGGGGCGGAGGGAGCTGGGGTGGGTGGGGGGTCGGGGAAGAGCCAGAGAGAGGGGCCGGGAGAGGAACAAAAGGTCCCTTTGTGGTGCGGGGCAGGGAGAAGAGGGCGCGCATTACCCAATGCCCAGAAGCCATGTTGGTAACAAGAGAACCATTCTCTGCCTTGCTTGGAAAACAACTTGGAGCAGAGAGAGACAGGGAGAGATTTAACCCCATGGGCGCGGGCACAGAGGCCTGAGGCCACAGTGGGAGGTGTGGGGACCAGGGCACGCTTGGGGGCCTTTGGGTCCCCAAGCAACTCCATTTCCTGTCTCCTAGGCCTGGCCTACGGTAGTGGAGACCAGACTCCCAACATGGCCACTTGGCCAAATCCCAGCAGCTTTTGGACTGGGACTGGAGCCACAAGCTTCTACCTGCCTGGGCCTTGACACATGTGACCCCCTTCCAGGGCCTGGCCCACCTCTACCTCAAGAGGATCCTCACACGGCTTCCTGTTCC
>PVJX010014228.1:32094-45521 GCA_004027295.1 Dolichotis patagonum
CCTTCCCTTCCCCTTGTCTCCCTACTCCCCCTCCCTCTCTTCCCCTCCCTTCCCTTCTCTACCCTTTTCTCTTCTCTCCTTTCCTCCCCTTCCCTCTCCCTTCCTCTTCTCTTCTTTCCTCCCTTCCCTCTCTCTTTCTTTCTTTCCTTCCTTCCTTCTACACTGACAGAACCCTGGCTCTCTGCCCAGCACCATTCCAACCTTGGGACTATAGCAGTCAACAAAGCAGACCGCCCCTGCCCTCATGGAGCAGATATTTCACCACCAGGGAAAAGGGTAAGAAACAAATAAGCCTAGAAGTTAATGGCAGATAATGATGAAAAGCAAGGCAAGGTGGAAGGAGGCAGAGCCGGGAAGCATGATCCATTAGACAACAGTGGCAAACACCTGTAATGCCAGTGCTGGGAGGCTAAGGCAGGAAGCTTGCAAGTTTGAGGCAGGCTGGGCTATATAGTGAGACTCTGTATCAGTAGTAATAATAGTAATTAATGATTAATAATGATGATGATAATACAAACAAAAGAGCTGGAGTTGTAGCTCAGTGCTAGGTTAAATTCCTAGAGAAAAAGAGAGAAACAGCCCCTGTGACGGTGTGACATCAGAAAAGATCCAAGCAAAGAGAGGAAGAGTATCTAGAGCAAGGGTGCTGCAGACGGCGGATGTGCAAAGGCCCTGAGGGCAGATGTGCCAGGAGGCCAGTGCAGCAGGAGCTGAGTGAGCCAAGGGAGGTGAGAGCCATGGGGCCTCAGACACATGCGGTGGGAGGGTCTGGTAGTGAAGGCCGGAGGGGTAAAGGGCCTTGTTCTTAGGACGGGAGCAGAGGACAGCAGTGCTGCTCCCCAGCAGTGGGGGCTTAGCCCCAGGAGGGACACCTGGTAAGTGAATCTCAACTAGGAGGTCCTGGCTGCTTGTAAGGAAGGAAGCCTCCCCTTTGGGCACAGTGTCTGTTGTTTTATTTCGCTGGTTATTTTTAGCGGTATGGGGGATCGAACCCGGGGCCTCCCACTTCCTAGGCAAGCACCATTTTTAAATTTTATTTTCAGAGAGGGTCTCAGTAAATTACCCAGGCTATCTTGAAGTTGTGACCCTCCTGCCTCAGCCTCCTGAGCATCTGGGATTACAGATTGCACTACCATGCCCAGCTCTTGGGGGAGCTTTCAAGCTTTCGAGTTCTGAAGACATTCCCCACCCCCGGCCCTTCTTGCTGTGACATCAGCAAAAAGCCCAGTAAGGGGAGGGGATGCTTCACTTCCAACTTCACGGGTCCCTGGCCTTGCAAATCCTCAACTTCTGCATCTGTAAATCACATCCACCTGGTAGATGTGTGGGTGCATTAAAAACAAAGCTCAGTTTTCAGGGGGCAGAAAGGGGCTCGGAGAGGTGAGGCCACAGCTCTTGGTGACCGGCCAGGACTCCAATGCCAGGGCTCACTCTGCCTCCTGCAGCTGCCCACACATCTGTGGGCTCCTCACTGTGTCCACAGCACTCAGAACTGCGTGGCAGTCGCTGCAGCAGTCAGTGACGGCAGAGAGGCCAGGGCAGGAGAGGGAGGCGCCAGGCCCAGGACGGCACACGGGGCTCCCTCCAGCGGAATGAAAAACACACTCAAGGCCCTGCCCCAGGTGGGCAGAAGGCTGCCACCCTGGTGCCCTGATGGGCTGCGGCCCAGAGGACCGTGTGACAGCAGGGACGGGAGCAGGTACGATGCAGAGCGCCAGTGACAAAAGATCAAGCCGGGTGACCTCAGGCCGGAGCAGCACCCAGAGGAGAGGAAGAGACGGGCAGGAAAGGCAGGGAGAATGCGAGGCGGGAAGCTGCGTGGAGAGGGGGCGCTGCACAGGCTGAGGCTGGGGCGGCCTGGGGGGCGGTCTGCAGGGGACACAGCAGGGGACGCACCCCGAGAGCGGGCAGACGGCACCCCAGGCCTCACCTCCCACGCACCGGCCACCTGGACGCTCTGCTCGAGCTCTCATTTTAGTCCTCTGCTGCTCAAAGGTGACCTTGAGCAAGATTTTATTTCCTTATCTGTGAAATGGAGAAGGCACGGGCACCTTCCTCACAGCATCCTCCAGCGATGGGATAAGCTTCAGAGAGGGCACCAGCTGTGGGCAAAGCACCTGCCTGCGGCCTGGTCCATCCCCGGCACCACGGATCATCACCATCACCACCACTACCACCACCGCGATCATCAAAGTGAAAATAAGAACTTGAAATCCCTGCGGCACCAATGTTGATACAAAATATTTCTTATTAAAAATAAATAGCCAAAACGCGTACCAACTTCCCATAGTGAATATAATCACTATGTACTGCAAACACGTATGAATAAAAATAATAAATAAATAGCTAGCAGGCACGGTGGCAAAGCTTGTAATGTCTGAACTCTAGGACGCTGAGGCAATAGGATGGTGCCTAAGGGCACCGTCCCCCAGGCAGACTGGGTTGAGAATCTGCTCCCTGGGATTAGCTCTTTCCTTCCCAAGCGGGAAGTATGTATTACCCTCATGTTCAGGTACTGAGTGGGAAACTGAGGCTTGGAGACATGTCCAGAGTGGCAGGGCTGGAATTCTAACTGGGGAGAGGCCAGGCTCTCCCGTTGTGTCCCAGGCCAGGTACTTCTGTCCCCCAGATCCATGACCAGAAGGTCCCTGGTTTCATCATTACGTCCCCACTTCCCAGAGAAGGAAGTCGAACCCCCACTAGTACTCAGACAGGAAGTGGCCAGGCAGATCCTAAGGGAGGACAGGTGAGAACACCGAGCAGGTAGAAGGGATGAGGCCACCGCTGAGGCCGTGGCCAAGAGTCTGGCCAGCCCATGAAAGCAGGAAGGACACAGTGGGGAACCCAGGGAACAAGGCCTAGAATGGGTGACCCAGAAAGGGGGCACCGGGCAGGAGTCAGGGAGGGGCAGCTGAGGAGGAGAGAAAGCACAGAGGACGGATGGTTGGTGACAGTGAAAACCCCGGGCTCTGGGGCTACGGCGCCTGTCCCGCTGCCCCCCCCCGCCCCCCGCTGGCACTGAGAGTGGGGCTCAGCTGAGGCCACAGCCACTCTTAACCCCCAGGATCAAAGGGGTCGAGCCCCCAACTGGGCAGTAAACTTGCAGGCAGCGGGTCACGCGGGGCGTTGCCCATGCAGGCCCAGCGCCCTCACCCACGTCACCCACTCGCCCGGCAGCCCAGGACGGAAGCCTCTAGGCCATTCCACGCGGCCGTGTCGTCAGTCGGCCAAGTCACATGGTGGGCAGGCGGCGGGGGCCATGGCGCCTTCCGGTGACTTCCCCGCCTCCACCCCGCCCCTCGGGATCCTGCCACCACGTTTGGAAAACAACTGAAGAAATCAAGTGGAAACACAAATCCGCCACCCAGTCCCTCCTGCTCCCCGGGGCCAGAACACCCCCACCCCCACCCACTCACCGCAGCCAGGAGGACACAGCAGCCGAGCAGGGTTTGCCTTGGCGAGAGGCCCCCTGGCACCCCACTCTACCTGTCATGCACGCATGTGGGCACCCCTGCCAGGAGGGACCTGGGATGCCAGGCTGGATCCCCTCCTTCATCCCCCCTAAAACTTCCAGACTATGGATACAGGGCCAGGGAAATTCCAGGCCTGGTTACCCCAAAGACTGGCTGGTTACCTGGGGATGGCTCTTGCCCTCTGTGGGTCTCAGCTCTGTCCGTGCACTTGGGGGCGGTCAGCACTGCCCAGCTCCTGCGCTGCAGGGACCAGGGCAGGGGAGGACGGCCTGGGTGAACGGTAGTGAGGGCCCCACAACTGCCTGTCAGGTCAGGAAAGTCGGCTCCACTTGGGAGACATAAGATGACAATACAGGGTCCCCAAGGCCCAGGGCCCCAGCCTGATGCCTCTCCTGGCCCGGCCCCTCACCCCAGCCCTTTTTAGAGTCCATGCACGGCCACCCTCAGCCTGAAATGGACAGCCACCTGGGGAGGTCAAAGCAGAGTTCAAATTCCAACCCCATCCTGGTCAAACCAGACCAAGTCTCTGGCTCCTCGGCCCCGGCCCGTGTGTTTCCTGGAGGACCCTCAGGGCGGATCTGGGACTCTGCTGCGAGCCAGGCGTGGACGGATGAGGGCAGCTGGCCAGCCAGGGCCTGCGCATTAACACTCAGGCTTCAGACCAGAGCAGAAGCCAAAACAAGGGGACCAGAGTCCTGAGGAGGGCATGGAGGACACGAACCAGTTTGAAGGAAAAACTGTCGTGGCCGATGACCAGCCACCACGGGATGACGGGGACAGATGAGTCAGAAATGACTCTGAAGTTTCAGGCCCGGGTCACGGGAGAACAGTGGGGCCGTTGATGAGACAAGGGGGTGGGTGAGGGCTGGGCGGGGGACAGGATGGTGACGCTGGTTTGGGAAACGGACATTTTCGGGTGAGAAGCAACCTCAGAGGTCACCTGAGTCGCTCGTGAGGCCAGGACTCCTGCGAAGTGAGGATCCGGGCTGGGTTGGCGTGGGTGCCAGGCCTGCAGGGCTGGGCCAGCGATGAGTCCTGCACTGGGCTGCAGGGGTCGCTGCTCTGGGGGATCACAAGTGGATGGAAGAGGAACCCCCAGACTTGATGGGGACTAAGGGGCCAGGCCAACCGTGGGGTAGGCTGTGGGGGAAGGGAGGGTGGCCAAGGAATAATCACGTCACCGCTGTCTCTCAGTTCGAGATAGATCAAGCAGACTGTCCCGGGCCTCGCAGAGCTGAGGGCCCAACCTTGTGCTCTGAAGCAATGCCCGACAGAAGAGATGTGCTGAAACTGAGGGCCCTACGGATGAGTAGGAGTTTTCCAAAGGGAGAGGTGACTCTGGCTGGTGCCCAGGCCTGGAGACCCATTGCCCCCTGGGCAGGTCGAGGCCCCTTCTCTTATGCCCCTGCCTATCCCCAAGCCCTTTGCTGAGCCGGGGCAGGGAGGTCGAGGTGGGCCTGAGTCCCCGGACGTGGTAGGACCAAGGTCTGAGCACATTTCTCTCCTGGGCCACAGTTTGCAGGCTGCTGGGGGAGGAGCAGCTTGTGACCCCCGGCAGTGGGAGCTGGGGTCACCGCACAGCAGCCGACTGCTGGATTTCCTGCAGCTTCCAAGTCTGTGCATACTCCCAGGGTCCCCACTGTGCCGGGTAACACAGGCGCCCATCTGTCCTCCTACTGGTCCTTTCCCAAAGGTCCTGCTGCACTTCCGAGTTTGGAAACCTCCTTCCCTGCAAGGTTTGTTCACAACGGGTGCCCAATTAGTGTTCAGTGGTGGAACGGGAAGCGAGTGGACTGGGTGGATGGGCCCCTGGGGCCCTGGGAAGCTCTGCCCCAGGGTGTTCATGGAGGATAAACAGGCTGTTAACTTCAGGAGTGGCAAAGCCAGCAACCAACTCAAATCACCCAGGTTACCTGGAAACCACTCCTTTCATTCTCTGGTCAGTCTCTTGAACTCCTCTTTACCCTTCAAAGCCCCAACCCCACCCTGATGCACCTCCTCTAACAAGTCTTCAATTTTACCTTGTTCATGCTCTAATCATTGTACCCAGGGCTGGGTAGTGCCTGTCTGTCCATCTGTCCGCACCCCATCAGCCCACAGCCAACTGAGGGAGAAAGCTTTATTGAAGCTGAGTCTTCAGGCTGATGGCAGACAGGCTAAGGAACTGACTGTTGGACCTGAATTGACCCTATCACTGTATTGGGCAATTCATCCCCTTTCTGGGCCTCAGTTTCCCCCTCTGTATAAACTAGATTTGCACTAGGCAGCCTCCAAAGACCTTACTTCATTGCCTTCTAGGATTCTGTTCTGCTCCCTGCTCCCCACTGTCACTGACTTCAAGTCTGCTCCCCGGGGCCCCAGCCCTCAGATGGGTGACCCCCTTTGTCAGCTGCCTTCACCGTCACCTCCATTTTCTGGGGTGCTCTCGGCTTTCAGGCCTCGCCCACTCATCTGCCTGCCTTGCTCCCTGCAGGGACGCAGCGCATCCGTGCCCACGAGGAGGCTGCGGCGGAGTGGCCGGGCTGGCAGGGCTTTGGGAGTTGGCAGAGTCCCTGTTCAGACAGGCCCAGGAGTCGCCTGCCGGTCACAGTAGGGGGGCTCCCCACAAGCCTCGGGGCAAACAGCCGCATGCCACTGCCTGCCAGCTTGACTCCAACCTTCAGGGACGGTGGGTAGGGTGGACCGGGCCTCTTCCTGCCCAGCCCAGAGTGTGCGGTGGCTGTGCGGTCACTGTCCTCTGATCTGTCTCCCTCCATCCCCAAGGACCCCCACAGACAGATGGGTGTGCATGCACGCACACAGAGCACACAGCGCATACACAGGAGCCCCACCTCTGTCACCCTGGCTGCACCTGGAGCATGGGCAGGTGTCGGCGTGCTGTCCAGATGTGCTGCTCACGGGGAGCCCCGGGGCTGTTAGAAGGGGCTCCTCATCCCCCCAGGGTCTTGAAAGAGGCAGTGTCCTGCCCAGGAGAGAACTGCTGGCTCTGGCTCTGTCCCCAGAGTCCAGGCTGGTCTAGATACAGTGGTCGAGAGCCCGGCTTGATGCCTGCTGCCGAGGAGCTGGGCGATCCTAACCGCGAGGCAGACGGGCAGGAGTGAGCATGACGAGATGAATGTCCAGGAGCGCACGCTGACTGGTGGCAGTCGGTGCTCATAAACACTGGCTGCTGCTGTTACCAGGGTAGAGGGGAGGGGCCCAGCAGCTTTGCGGGTGAACTCTAGCAGTTGTGGTGGGGGCTGGGGAGACACCCCAGGAGCTCACAAAGGCGGGAGAGAGACGCCAGGCCTCCGTATGTCTCTGGGTGCATGGGGGAGATGGTCCCGCCATGACAGTTGAGAGGCTGAGCCCTAAGAGAGGAGGATCAAGAGCTACAAGAGACTGAGAAAGGGGACAGGAACCCCTCGAACGGAAACAGGAGGCAGTTCCAGGCAAGGATGGTCACCACCTAGCACAGGCTATCGTGGGCTGGCCTGGACCCCATCCTTCATTATGCACAACTCACCCATCCCACACAGGTGATGCACCTCCCTCCCCACCTGGGCACCTTGGTTCCCGAGATCCCTCCCAAAGGTGTCATCTCTTCTGAGAGGTACATGAGCTCTGCTTTTCCACAGTCTCGGGACCTCTGACTCTTACCAGGCGGGGAGCCCCAAGACCTGCAGGTGAGGAGAACTCAATAGGGACCAGGGGAATGAATGGATGGATGGACAGACAGATGGACAGATGGACGGATGGATGGATGGATGGATGGATGGACAGATGGATAGATGGACAGATGGATGGATGGATGGATGGATGGATGGATGGATGGATGGATGGATGGATGGACAGATGGATGGATGGACAGATGGATGGATGGATGGATGGATGGATGGATGGATGGATGGATGGATGGATGGATGGATGGATGGATGGATGGATGGATGGATGGATGGATGGATGGACGGATGGATGGATGGATGGACAGATGGATAGATGGACAGATGGATGGATGGATGGATGGATGGGTGGATGGATGGATGGATGGGTGGATGGACGGATGGATAGATGGATGGATGGGCAGATGGGTGGATGAATGGATGGATGGATGGATGAATCAAGTGCCCACTAGATGATGACGACTGATGACTGATGCCATCCCGCATCTGCAACCAACCACACAGTCCATGAAACCTGACGCACATTGGCCAGGCCAGCGCGTCGGCGGCCTCGCCACTGCAGCCACGTGGAAAGGGGGCCTTCTCTCCCCAGCCCCTCCCCACCCCACCACCACCCACGCACACTCTCACTCTTGCCTGGGGCAGCTGGTGGGAGGGGGCTGGGCCAGGCAGAGGGCTGGGGGAGGCTGGGAAAGTCCAGGCTGTCCCTCCGGGGGTGGGGGCAGTGTGGTGGGGCGCTCACAGGGACGAGGCGGGAGGAGGGTCACCAGCCCGTACAGCTGCGGTCCCCTCCCCAGCAGCCTGCCCCGGCACAGAAAGGCCTCTTTGTTCTCCGCTTTTAAAGGGTAAGAGAAACACTTACGCATGGCAAATTAGCCCAAAAATGTATTTCTCTAAAGCACCCAATTGTCTCCCCAGCCTGCAGCTGCAGGGAAGTCCCAGGGAGCCGGGGAGGGGCAGCTTTGGGGTGACCCTGGGGGACAGGGAGAGGAGGTGGGTAAAGAGGGGCCATCTTGCCTTCCCGCCTCTGCTCCTAGAATCTCAGTCCCAGAAGGTCACAGCTGGGAAGGCTCCTGGGGTCAGGGAGACCAACCCTCTCCTGGTGTGACAAAGAGGGAAACTGAGGCCCAGAGAGGTGGCCTGACTCACATCAGCTCACAGTGCACATCAAGTGCTGGATGGTGACAGAGAAAGGGCCAGGACGCTGTCGTCTGTCCCCACTGCCTTGTCCAGATTCTTGAATTGCAGGGACCCTGGGACCCCACAGCAACCAAGCCCACTGCTCTGGAGGCAGAGAAAGAAATTGGGTGGCTGTGCTCGGAAGCTGCGATGCCAGACCCCAGGGCCCAGGCAGGGGGACAAGGCACCTATGAAGCCCATCCCTGGGCTTGGGGTGGTGGGGACTAAGGCAGAGGTTCCTAGGGAGTCCTCACCCTGGTCCTCTCCCAGGAGTAGCGCAAGCGTGAACCGACCCAAAAGACAGAGGAGGAGATATGAGAGGGCCTCCTGCCGAGGGACCCCAGGGCTGGACCTGGCGGGAGACTGAGCAGGAAGGGCGTTGCAGGCAGGGGAACAGCACAGGACAGAACCGAGGCTCCCAGGAGCGCCCTTTGATGCCCGACCTCAACTCATTGATTAGAGGCTCTGTTGACCACGCCTGAGTCCAGCCCCACGGGAGAAACTGGGAGAATCCTGAGGTCTCACCCACTGACTCGGCGTTCTGATTGGTTGGCTTTGTTTTGTTTTTCCAGTACTGGGGACTGAACCCAGAGCCTTCATACAGGATGACATCTCCAGCCCTTTTTTATTCTTTATTTTTATTTTGAGACAGAGTCTCAGTAAGTCACTAAGTTGTCTAGGCTGGACTTGAAACTTGTGATGCTCCTGCCTCAGCCTCCCAGAGTGCTGGGCCAAGGGAATTTATAAGGAGAAATGGCTGGTTATGAAAAGGGCTAAAAAGGAGTCGATCTAGTGCCTTGGACCCCTGCACTCGGCTCCCATGAGACAGGCTGGGCTCAGCATGTCACCCGACAATGGGTGTTGACCTGTGTGACAGGACTGTCACCAGAAGCCTACCCAGAAGGCACCGATGCGCCCGGCCTGTTGCCAGTGACCAGCAGGCTCTCAGCACACAGGCAGGGTGGTGCCCCGGAGAAGTGTGGAGATGAGAGGCGGGGCGGAGGGAGTGTGAGTGTGTGAGTGAGGGTGGATGAGTGGGCGTGTGCACTTGCACATGGGTACACTGTGTGGCAGGGAACTGTGGACTTGCGTCTGCCTGTGTGCCATGACTGTGCAAATGAGTATATAGTGTGCACTGCTACGCTTGTGTGTTGTGAACACACGCGCGAGTGTGTGAACACACTTGGCACTGTAAAGGTTCACAGTTGGAAACGCTTTTGGGAAGGCGTGAGCGAACCCTTGAAGTCTCAAATATACGCAGAGGCCAAGCTGCCGGTGGGGGGGGCTGGGGCGACAGGAAGGACTCTGGGAGACAAAGGGGACCCCCAAGAAGCCGGATGATGCCCAGAAGGGCTCCAGGTGGCACCGGCAGAGCCTGGGGTGGAACGGGTCCTCTCCCTTACATTCTAGAATCATCGAGGCTCCCTTTTCCTTCCAGCGGAAACCCAGAAGCCCCAGCTTGCCAGCCCACACCCCCTGTGCCCCCTCCTAGCTTCCCTCCTGGGGGTGCTGGGCCCTGCCCCACGCCTCACTGCCCACCTGTCTGCTCAGGAACTCCTCGACAGCCCCCAGCGCCCGTCTCACCATGCCCCTTTCCCTGCTTCCTGCACCTCACGTCTTTCCGCGCTCCCACCTGTGCCTGGCACGATCCTCACTGTGGCTGCGGCTTTCGGGACTCTGACCTTGGGAGGGCCAGCAAGGGCCTCACCCTAAGAAGCCCCAGGCACCGGGAGCTGGGATTTAAACAGGTATCGGACTGCACACGTGCACAGCGCTCTCCACAAAGCCAGGACAGAGGGACAGCTGGACGGAATCGCCCTCCATTCATTCCGCAGCTGGAGAAGGAAGGAAATCTGGACATAAAGCATGATGGGCTTTGGAGACATCAGGCTAAGTAAGCCAGAAACAGAGCATGAGTTCGGAGTGATTTCACTTAGATGAGGCAGCTCCGGCCATGCAAATCACAGAGATAAAGGGAGTGCGGGTCACCAGGGCCTCAGGGCCGAACATGAGGAGCTGGTGTCTCATGGACACAGTCTCAATGAGGAATAACGAAAAAATCTCGAGATGGATGATGGTAATGATTGCACAGCAGTGGAATGAAATTAATGTCACTGATCTGTACATTTAAAAATGGTTAAAACTTCTGGGTGTATTAGGGGACTGACCTGTAATCCCAGTATTTGGGAGGCTGAGGCAGGAAGATCACCTCAAATCTGAGGCCAGACTGGGCTACATAGTAAGTTCAAAGACAGCCTGAACTACACAGCAAGATGGTCTCAAAAACAAAACCAAACCAAACAAAAATGGTTAAAATGGATCAGGTGTGAAGTAACCCCAGCTACTCGGGAGGCTGAGGCGGAAAGATCTCAAGCAAGGCCATGTGTAAAAAATTAAATTAAATTTAAAAAGGTTTGGGTATGTAGCTCAGTGGTAGAGTGCTTACCTAGCATGTGTAAGACCCCAGCTTTAATCCCCAGCACTACAAATAAATTTTTGTTTTGGGTCTTGCTGTGTAGTCCAGGCTGGCCTTGAACTCACTTATGTAGCCCAGGCTGGCCTGAAACTCACAGCGATCCTCCTGCCTCAGCCTTCTGAGTGCTAAGGACACAGGTGTGTGCCTGGCTAAAAATTTTTTTTTTGGTACCAGGAATCATTGGCTAATAATTTTTTTTTAAGAGTAAAATGATAATCATTTTGGCCAAGCATGGTGATATATGCCTGTATTCCCAGAATTCTAGGAAGCTAAGATAAGAAGATTGCAATTTGAGTCCAGTCTGGGCAACTTACCAATTTAACAAGACTCTGTCTCAAAATAAAATATAAAGAATTCCTGGAGATGTAGCTAAGTGTGAAGGCCTTGGGTTCAATTCCCAGTACTGGAAAAACAAAACAAAACAAAAACAAGTCTTATGTGTATTTTACTCTCCATACACATGCACCAAAATATACTCTTTTTTTTCTTCCAGTGCTGGGGACTGAAGCCACGGCCTCACCCAGGTCAGACAGACGCCCTAGCACTAAGCTGCAGCCCTGACCCCCCAAAGCATCCTTTAAAAGGCACCAGACCCGGACAGTTTTATGAAGAAATTTTTAAACAAATTTTAAGAAAGTACTTCTGCTGTATAACCTGTCATTGCTCACATATAAAGGGAGATAAAAAGTTGTCCCCAGCCACCTTCACACAGATGTTGCGTCTCGATGTCCTGGTGTCCCTGGCCCGGCGCAGGGTGCTGGTGGGGTGGGTGCATGGTGGAGCGTGCCAAAAACAAGTGATTTCTGCCGCCAGGCCCCTGCCATGCCCTCCTGCCCTTGGGATTACCACCGTGGCAGCTTCCTCGACACCCCGATACAGCCCAGCCACTGTCAGGGGGTGGGGGGCTGGGGTACCCCAAGGGGACACAAAATGACCCAGCAAGGGCAGAAAAGCCTCAATATTTCTTTCTGTTTTTACTTTTTACTCTCATTATTTAAACACTTCTGAGTGGGACAGGGTGGCGCCCGCCTGCCGTTGCAGCACTTAGGATGCTGAGGCAGGAGGATCGACGAAGAGTTTGGGGCCAACCTGAGCTACACAGCCAGACCTTGTCTCAAAAAACAAAGCAAAGCAAAAACAAATGCACGCATGCATATTTCTACGTGGCATATGTTTAGTAGCACAGAACGTATATTTAAGTCGTAAATAGACAAACGGATGTGGGCGCAGTCCCACTTGGGGACTGAGGCCTGGGCGGTTCAGTGAGGTTCCTCCCTCTCCTCCACTGTCTGAAACGCAGGGTCACAGCCTGCAGTCGCGGCTGCATCACCCACTGGCACCGGGTGTGGCTCAGTGGTGGGATGCTGGCCTCGTGTGCTGAGTTCCAGCCCCAACACTACAGGAAAATAAAAAAGAAAGGAAAGGAAAAAGAGGCAGGGCTGGCACCTGACTGCTGCCCTCCAGACCTGGGGCTGCGTGGCTGCTGCCAGGGAGGACCCTGCCCATGTTCTGGGTCTTCACGGCCACATCCTTACCCAGCAGGACCCAAATCAGAGACGGCTGCTTAGACAGCTGAGGACAGAAGTCTGTGGCTCCATTGAACAGATGGAAAAAGTAAGACTCCACCATGCTCACAGGGCCCTCAGACCTCGTTGCAACTCCCTTTACAGGCCATAAAACTGAGGGTCAAAAAGGTCCCCGAGCTTCTCCAAGGTGATAGGGCAAGAAAGTGTCAGAGTCGAGGTCAACCCACCAGAGTCTGACTCACTACGTGACCTCACATCCCACCAGGAGGAAGAGCTGTGGTCCTGGGTTTTGCCCCCACCTGACACACTGGCCCCTGCTGGGCCACCTCCTCACCGCTACACCCCATGAAGCCCTCTGCCCCTCTGCCCCGGCCTTCCCTGGCTAAGCCAGTGTCCCCGAGGACAGCCCTCATGGGACTCTCCTCTGTGGCCTGCAGGCTCAGCTGAGAGCCAGGAACACAGCAGGCACCTAGAGAGTGACCCACAAGTGAGCTTCTGCCACACAGGAGGTGTGGCACCGGGAGGCCCTCGAGTCCCCTCTGACGCTGACACCCTGCAGTGAGCCCCACCCGAAGGTGAGCCGATATGCAGCTCACTCTTACACCAGAGCCCAAAGCCAGAGGTCAGGGAGGTGGGCTGGGGAATAACGGACAGGATGCGTGTGGCAAAGGGGCAAAGACTTCCAAAGGGGGCATCTGCTGGGCATGGCGGTGCACACCTGTAACCCCAGCACACAGGAGGCTGAGGCAGGAGGATGGCTGCAAGTTCGAGGCCAGCTTGGGCTACATATGGAGACCCGGCCTCAAAAAAAGAAGGAGGATTTGCATCTTCCCCTGATTGCCCTGAATGGTGGCAGCAGAAAACAAAACAAACAAAAAAGAATCAGACAGACAGTGATGGTGATCAGGGAGTGGGGAATAGCTCTCAGATTCACCTGTGTGAGGAGGGGAGACAGCGGCCTGGCCCTGGGGGTCCCTGTGTCCTCCCCCACAGCCCCTCTCTGTTTGCCTTGGGCAGATTCCCGGGAATGGGGCGATCTGCCGTGACCTCTAACCGCACTCTCATTTCCCAGCTGCCTCCACCGAGGCCCCTGCGAAGCCATATGGTTGGT
>PVJX010014229.1:0-45380 GCA_004027295.1 Dolichotis patagonum
TTATGACAATCAGGCAGCAGACTGAAAGCCCAGATTTTGACGCGCTGAGATGTGAGCTGACCACCAGCCTGCTTGTTCCCTCCTGCTGTTATTCCATCTCTCTGTGGCTCTCTGTCCTGTTTCTCTGTCTTTTCTGTTTCTTTCTCTGATTCTGTTTCTGTGTCTGTCTTTCTATCTGTCTCTGTCTTGTATCTATCTTGGTTTCTGACTCTGTTCATCTCCATTTCTCTTTCTCTATCTCTGTCTCTCTCCTTGTGATTGTACATCTGTTTTTCAGTTTATCTCCTTCTGTGTCTTATTTTGCTTCCTGTTTTCCCCTCCCTGGTTCTGATGGGTTAATCTCTGGTATCTCCTGAAGCAGTGCCAACCCCTACCCTTCCTGACCCTCATCAGAATAGAATAAATTCAGTCTCAGGGGTCTTTCGATGTCCCTCCTTCAGCTCCACCTTCCTGCCTATCATCGCACCACGCCCCCAGTCTTCACTCACAGAACAACAGAGAGAATTCTCACTCCGTTCAGGGTTCTTGTGCTTATCGCGGGTTAGTCTTGTAAGGTGACAATGTCTTTACCTAACGGCCAAGGTCCTACAGCACACGACAAGAAGCGGGACTGAAAGCTGTTGGCCAGGAGGGTCCTGCGGTAAACGACTTGGATGGGCACCTGTCTTCATGGTGTGCCCACCTATAGGGAGTCAGCTGGGCAGTCAGGGCAGCTGTACTCCCCACAGTCCCTCAGGGACCAGGTTCCTACTTATTACTTCACTGCTCATTGGTGTCTTTTTCATGGTTGGATTTGGGTGACTGCTCGTCCAAGGTCTGAATTAAGGGGCGAGAGAAGAGAGTATGGAAGAAGCCCTCACTGAGGTTGAATTCTGGACCTGAAGCAGTGCCCACCCCTGACAGCCTAGAGCGTGTGTACTACCCAGGCATCGGGCAGCCCAGGCACGCCCAGCGACACGCCTATCTCTAAGATGTCGGGGAATCGGTTCTAGTGGGCAGTGAGCAACCTTGGCTACTCTGGGTGCCAGGGGGAGCTATTGCGTTGGCTTTAACCTCACCCCTGTCTTCTCTGCCAGGACGGGGGTGCTGGGCATGTCTCAGGGTGTAGCTGTAGGCTGGCCCCAAAGAACTTTATCTTTTGTATGGAAGAGCCAGGTGTGTCTGGGAAAATAACCTACTGAGGGAAAACTCCATTCTGCTGGCTTCAAGGCAAACATGGCCAAGACAGGGGGAGGAGCGGTTCCACACATAGCCTGCCATCAGGTGCTCACACATCATTCCCGAGCAGGCCACATTATCTAGCGAAAGACAAGGTACAAGGGAAAGGGAGTCCAAACCAGAGGGAGGAAACATCCTTTGGAACCAGCCTTCCAAGGGGTAAGGTCCACCCAGCACTCAGGTCACATCTTCTGTAAAAAGTAGCCCCTCAAATGGCCTCTGGATCACCCTCAACCCACTGCATGTGATTTCATTGAGGCTTTAGATCAAGTGGTGAGGGCGTGACTGAAGCCCTGGAAGAGTCATTCGGCCCTTTGGAGTAGGAGATGAGGATGGGACCGGGTCACGGATCCCAGAAGAGCACCTGGGGCTTCAAATATGTCACTGAGGTTGTTTCTTGACTTGGTTAGTGGCCACATGGGAAGTCAGCTTGCTTGTTTGCCTGGTCCTGTTAATTTTTATTTTTATTTTTATTAGTACACGATTGCAGTGTATCGTGATTATGTATTTCATGGAAGATGGTACATGTGCATAGCGCATCCTGATTCTCTTTACTTCCCCTTCCCTCTCTCCATCTCCTGGTCTCCTGCCCATTTGCAAAAGATAAGCAATAGAAAGCAAGGAGGTTACAGGTGTGTGGTGGCACATACCTGTAATCCCAGGATGCTGAGGCAGGAGGATCCATGGGAGTTCAAGGCCAGACTGGGCTACAGAGTGAGCTCAAGGCCAGCCTAAACTGAATAGCAGGGCCCTGTGTCAAAAAGCTGGAAAAGAAAAGGAAAAAGAAAAAGCAAGCAAGCAAGTAAACAAGCAGGGAGATCTATTAGAATGTTCTTGAAATTATACTGTCCTCCTCCTTACACATGACAGAATTAGCTTCTGTGGCATAAAACAGACACAAATAGCCTGCTGGAGACGTAGGACGTGTGGTGTGTGTGACACCCACAGAGGAGTCCAGCCTGCTTCCGCGATTGCAGGACCGGGAGGAAGGTGAAGACCCCTGTGTCATATGTGTGTCCCACTTTCCCCTCACATGCATGTGGCTGGTGCCGTGTGACCCAGTGGCCTAGGAGTTACATGGTGAGGGCTGCTGAGTGGTGCACTTTGGCTCCAAGGCAAAGGAAGTCCTGGCAGTAAAAAGGGGGCAGTCAGGTTGAGAGGCAGGAGGAAGCTGATGCCTGGACAGCACACGGGCAGGGCCATGCGGCCCTTTGCAGAGGAGGAGCCGAACCCAAGGAGGTTAGGTCTTTTGCCCTGGGCTACACAGGAAATTGCCCGCTGAGCCCGAGGTCAATTTGCCTCCTTAGAAAGGAAAGTGAGGCTGAGATGAGACCAAGAGTTTGAGCTGCTGAGATCAGGAATGCAGAAGGGTGGGAAAGGGAAAGGCTGGGAGGGGCAGCAGCAGTTGTAGGTTATGTGGGTGAAATGTCAAGGGTGGGGTTGCTGCCAAAAGCAGTGAGCTTTACCTAATCACTTTATGATCAAGGCTTGTGCAACGGCAGGGAAACGTTGGAGTGTGAGGATTTGACATGCAGGCAAAGAGCGATCTCTGTTGTATGCAATCAAAGTTCAAAATTCTCCATTGGGGTCACAATTTGGACTCTCCATCTCTATAGTCTTTAAGCTTGCCTGCAGACCCACTGTGTGCCCCGTCACAGGCACTGGGCTGCTGTGTAAACAAGACAGGCTCTGTTGGCTTTCAACATTAATCACATCCGTAGCACCCCACCAACACATCTGGAATGTATTTGGCCATCAAGACCTAGCTAGATCAATGCATGAAATTAACCGTCACAGGCGTGTCTATGGGGTGTGGGTTACACAATCAAAGTGCATTTCCTGGGACCTGTGGTGGGGAGAGTGCCCTGGGGAGGATGTGTGGGAAGTGGAGGGTGGAATGCCCACGTGAGAGGCAGAGGTGACTGGCTGAGGAAGGAAACAGGGAAAGTGATGGTGCTTAGAGATGCATTCACTGTGTGGAATTACAGGACCTGTAAGGCACGGGCACAGGCTGAAGGGCTGCAGTGTCAGGGGATCCTTGGCTCTGCACTAAGCAGCTGGGTGATCACAGGGGTGATTGGAGTGAGAAGCCCAGGTCCTGAGTGAGGCAAATGGCTGCTGGAAGCTGAGCATTCCCCTGTCCCCTACTTGGGCACTTTCTCCACTTCTGGTAATTGCATATGCCCAAGGGGTTCCTCATTGCGCCTCCTGCCTCCTGGGTGGTTGAAGCATGGGTTGGATGAGTCACCTACTTTCAATTCCCTCCAGGACCCATCCCATCTCTAAAATCCCACAAGTGTGTACCTTATCCAATTTAGCAAATGGCTTCTTCATTCTTCTAATGTTCTTTAATTTCTCAAGGCTCATATTGAGGTGTTTTTATGGGCAATTAGTCTCGCATATTTTATTTAAACAGCACAAGGTGTCAGTAGCTGTTGGGTTAGATTAGGCTAAAGAAACAAATAAGTCATAATACCTTTAAGCAGTGAAGGTTTATGTCTTGTTGCCATCATAGGGCACTTGAGTCCTTTTTTAAACTTTGACTTGGAGACCCAGGTCCATTGCGTTCCATGGCTCTTCCACCTGTTGTTTCATGATGGCCTCTGTTCACACAGTCAGCCTGGGAGTCCTGGAGGTTAGCAAGAGAGAAAGGAGGACCCATTTGTGGGAGATTTTATGACCCAGGCTCACAAGCAGCATACATATCTTCTTCCTGTGTCTCATTGGCCAGAATAGTCACAATACCTCTTTGAGCAGAAAAGGAGGCTGGGAAATAGAGTTGAACAGTATGTGTGCCAAGAGAGGGAAAGTGATATTGGTGAATATCAGCAGCCTCTACCTAGTAAGTTTATGGTTATTGTGAAGAAGAGAATTAGATTTAGCAAGGTCTAATGAATGGCTCAGAGTCACAGAGTTGGGAAAAGGGGACACTGGAATCAGAGAGCAGATTTTAATGCACAGCAAAGTATTCAGAATAAAATGCTAACTCAAAACCACAGGATATCAAAGAGCAAAAATGTTTTGTTCCCACTTACATTACCTGTTCAGAGAGTGAGAGTGAGAGAGAGAAAGAGAGAGGAAGGGAAGGAGAGAGAGGGAGAAGTCAGAGACAGAGACAAAGAGAGAGAGCCTGGAAGAAAATACATGTAAGTGACAGCAGATGACTCCTCAGATAATATATGGTTGATCTCATTATATTTTCAATATTTTCTATAATGCGAAATTCATTGTATTGCTTTCTAAAGCTATTTGACTAATTTTCTTATGTTAAATTGCTTATTAAAAAAAAACCCAAACCACTTTACATTGAACCAAAAAGAGTTCTTCATAAGAGCATGTGAAAATAGCACTCTTACTAATCATAGTCATTGCTTACATTTCTGATGTCAGTTCTTTGGTGTGTCCAGTGTACTCTTACAGGTTTATTTTGTTTCATTTGTTCTGATCTTGCTCCTTGTCTGCCAGGAGTAGGTGAGACGCTGGAGGGGAAAGACCCCACAATATTGGACTGGTCAGACATCCATGCAACTGTGACCTCAGGGCTAAAGTCATGGATGGATTTGGTGGGGGCTTGCATAGTAGGCCCAGATGGTAAAGGGCCTCACACACTGTGTCACAAGACTTGGTTGGTTTCCTGTTGGCTGGGGGTGGGGAGTGGGGGGTGGTTCTGCAGCAGGGTCCCCTGCTGTGAATGGTGGCTGCTGTTGGGTAACTATGGTACTGGGGGCTCCAGGAAACAGGGGACAAAGCTGCACAAGTCCAGCACATCTTAGGAATCTGGAGACCAAGGTCTGATCTGTGTTTGACGCATGGTTCTTTCTAGAATCTCCTTTCTCAGCTGCCAGGTGACTTCACAGCCAGGAGGCCCTGCTGAGTCATTGTCAAGAGCTCAGAAGGGCTCTGCCTGCACAGCTGGTGTAGACCCCTGTGGGTTTTCTCCAGCTGTGACTTTGGAGAGGGTCAGATGCTCAGCAGGCAAACAAGTTGCTTAGATGAACTGTTTGTGTACCTCAGCATCTGGCCTCATAAACAAGAAGGCCATTCTTAAGGCCTTCTTGAGGCTTCTTAAGGCCTTCTTGAGTCACTTCTTAAGGCTGAGTCAGGATGTCTAATGCAGGATTGGTCACCTTGACTTTCTGCCCAGTTGCATATGCACACACACTCATACGTGTGCACACACGGGCACCCACACCTTCACACACAATTGGGTGTCTTGCCCTACGTGCAGAGCAGCTCTTTATTCCTCTCCTCTCTGCATATGTGGTGTCAGGGGGCTTCACACCTGAATTGTGTTGAATTCAAATTGAGACCAAGAAAAAGTGAATGCAGAAAATATGGTTGCCCTTTTAAAACATTCTAAACTTTGTAAGTAACAGAGAGAATTTTTTTCCCAACAAAACCTTACATTGATAAAAGGGAAGTTGCTCAGGCTGAAGCCAGACAGGGTCAGAGACGCAGTTAGAAATTCTGGAAAAACAGGTGGGAAGGGACGAATACTGGCTGAAGGTCGCAGAAAGAGGCTCTGGGGTCCAGCACCACCTCTGTCGCCTCTCAGAAGAAATTCCTGGGTCTTGCTTGAGGCCCTGGTCTTGCTGTGTGACTCCAGAGTGTAGCGTATGGCTTCTCCCCCAGGGCCTCAACTTGCCACCTGTGCTTTCCTGAATGTAAAGATGCCCAGCAGGCAGAAGGGGTGCAGTGAACCCCCTTACCTGCCTTCTCCTTCATTAAGCACAGGTTGTTTGAGTTTTTTCTAGCGCTATGACTGTGTGGAGGGAGCCCCATTATGAGTTACACATGATCCCTGAAAAGTTACATATGTGTTATACAAATCCTAAAAAGTCATATATTTTATAACATTATGGCATAACTTAGGAACCTCCCAGAACTGGAGAGCTGTCAGCACGCTCTCCTCCTCCCAAATCCTGCCTTTAAATTGAACTAAACACTGTGGATCAGCAAAGCTATTTGCAAACTTGAGAGGGAACCAGGCAAGAAGGGAATTTTGAATTCTCACACAGTTGGGATGGTTCTTCTAAGTCAAAGCCTTTTTTATTTTATTTTTTACTGGGGATCGAACCCACCACCTTGAGCTTGCCAGGCAGGCGCTGTGCAGCTGAGCTATACTCCAGTCCCCTAAGCCAAAGACTTTGAGTTGCAAAGACACAATGAAAGCTAGAGCCAGAAGAGACCTTCCATTTTACAGACAGAGAAGCTGAGGCTGGGATGTTTGTATGTGTGTGTGGTGGGGGGAAGAGAGGGGGCCTTTGATTAGTGACAGAGCCAGCATTGAGGCCCAGGTGTTTAGAAACAAAGTTTTCAAAGAAAGAAGACTCACCACGAAATCCTGCTCAGGTAATTAAAAACACCAAGTTGGTAGGCAAGTCCCTCAGTATGACTGACTTTTTACCCTGTGAAAAGTGGAGGAATGAATTCCCCATTGATAAGTTAATGTTGAAATTAACTCATATGACAGAAAGGCATATGATGAAGATAAAGCGGGGGCCAAGCACAAGGAAAGTGGTGGGAAGATTTTCACTGCATTGCTCGCCCCATGTTTAGGTAAGAAAACCGAGGCCCAGGAAGGTTCAGCCAGCATTTGTGCCCCAGGTACTGCACCACGTGCTTGCCCCGAGAGAGCAGTGCTTCCCTAACCCCTTTCAGTGGGAGCATCCTGAAGTGTCTGGAAGACGGTGCTGGATGAATGCACTTGGGACCAGGCTGAACCCCAGGACCTGTGGGGGGGCATCCTGCCCCAGACCAGGGAGGAAGACCCGTCACTCTGATGCATTGGGTGGAGGGCAGGGAGGCCAGAGAGCCGGAGGAAGTGGAGCCCCAGCCTGACTGAAGATGACACACACGTCTTAAACTGCTAAGCTCATGACATGTGGCCGCAGAAGCCAAGCTTGGATTTTGTGTCCAGAGCTCAGAGGCTAGAATCCAGGAACCCTGGTTGCATGCAGAGAGAAGTTGCAGGAAGCAAGCTGTTGAGAAGTCATAGAAATCATTTGGGGGGGGGGCAAGAGTTTGGGTGGGAAGGAGAGGGACCCTCTAGAGGCTCAGAGCCTGGACATACAGAGTTTGGGTGAATTTTGTCCAGACACACAAAGGTCAGGGAGACCCTGGTTGACCTCTAGGTTTTGCATATGGAAATCACTGTGGTTTTCTCCAAACTTAGAGAAGCCCCGTGAAGACTGCTCTTCACATTCATGATGGTGGACATCCCTTTTATGAGCCCAAAGCCCTGGGGCACCTATCAGTGTGAGTTTGGAGCCCCAGGACAAAATCCACTAAGGTTCACTACCATTATCCAGGACCACTGACTTCCTACTGAGTGGTCTCCCGTCCCATCCCATCCCCTGTCCTTCCTTGCCCCCTGCCCACACCTTCCCCTGCTAAACTGGTCGGGCATGAACTCTGATCAAATCTGGCTGTGATTCCTCTATGGTCTCAGAGGCTATAAAGCCAGATTAATCTGTAAGGTTATTATTGTCATGGCTCTGCGTGCCTCTCCCTAACTGTCCCCTCCTCGGCAAAGCCCCATGTTTCCTGATGTGCACCATCCGTTATCATGACCCTCACTCCTCCTGGCTGTCACTTCCTGACTCCCTCATCCTCTCCACATTGGCCAATAACATTAACACTCTCAGTGTCCGTGTTTTAGGGCTCCCCTGCCTTCCTATGGACCCAGAAATCCAGGGAATACCAAGTCCCTGCTATGAATGGGCTAGAATTTTCATGGAACTTTTGTTCACACTCCTTTGTGCTCTGACTTACTTGTGGATCACTTATAATACAGAACACAACGCATAGTCGGTACAGAGTTGTTACAGGGGATAATGACCAAAAAATTATCTGTACATGTTCCATATAAGTGCACTTCCTCCACCAATATCTGGATCTGAGTGGTTAGACTACAGGAGAGACTCAGAATGGTTCGGCATAAGGAGCGTGCATAGCAGGCAGTGACTTGCTTGTCCAATGTCTGTGGTCCTTGCCAAGAGGAGCAGGCAGCGATGTGAATACTCACTGCTCACTTTCCCAGGAACCCTGTGGTAAAGTGGTCAAGGACCACGGTTGTGCCAGTGCACTGAAAAGCAAGGCCTACCAGGAAAACTTACTGCTCTCCACGTGAGAAGGCAAACACTCACGTCACATGAGCATTTATTTCCTTCTCTTGCTTCTTCCTTGGAATTCCTGGAGGTAGAACCGCTCTCTTGTGACAGTGAGGAGAGCTTTAAGACAAGGACTGTGGAGCTGAGGCCGTAAGGAGTCCAGGTTTTTGATGGCTTCCTCAAGCAGGAACACAGCCCTGGGCTGCCTACCTGGGGACACCATGTTATGACACGATGTCTCATTGGTTAAGCCACTATTGCAGAAGGATTCAAGCCGACTCTACAAGATAGAAATATCTTGGAAAGGAAGAAGCAGGTAGAGCCTTACGCACTAGCTGAGTGGGAACTCTGGGAGGGGACCAGGTTTGGGAGGATCCTCGCGGCAGGAGAAGAACCCTCTACCTAGAGCCGGGATGGCCTGTGGGTGACTGAGGCTCTGGGAAAACCCCTTGTCCTTCTCAGCCTCTGCCTTCTGATCAGTGATGTAAGACTTTAAAACCCCATACGCTGAGAAAACCAGAAACAAGTCCCTTCTAGAAAGTGTCCAGGGTATGCTCCAGCTTCCCAAGAAATAACTTACAGATTTGGTTTTGTAGATCAGTTGTGGCCCAGGTTGCTGGGGCTCTAAGGCAGATGAAGGTTAGAGAAGCCAACACAGGAAGGTCCCTGAGCACAGTGGTCCCTGTGGCCCAGCCTGAAGACCTCTCAGCTTTCCTAGGGGCACAGGTGTCCATCCATGAGTGGTGAAAGTAGTAAAGTCTCCCTAAGGTGCTGCCACAGTCCAGGGGCTGCTACCCCTCCACCTCCTCTTCTTGTGCAGCATGAGTGGGCTGAGTGAGGATGATTTACACCCAGGCGATGACTAAAGATGGGTGCTCAGATGTCTGTGGGCTCATTCTTATATTAGATTTCGTGCGGCAACATAAACTCCAAAGAGCAAACAAACAGAGCTGACCTGAATGTGTTTATAATGGTTATTAATGGGGAGGGGACTTCTGCCCAAGCATTCCACATGGTGACTCAACTCTTGTTTACTGCTTGCAGACCGCTCACTGGAAACTGCAAGACTGATGTCCGCTAACTGTGCTGGATCCAGGACTTTACAGGCCCTTGCTCTCTGGAGCCGGGGAATCAGGAATCAGAAGGGGCTTTGAAGCCATCTAGGCCACCACTCTTGGGAGTGGGAGTGAGATAGGAATGCCTTTCCTGGGTCCTGGGCAAGCTGTGGCATGGAATCTGCTTTTGTGCCTCTGGAGAGGCAGGGTCCTCACTGCCTGCTAGGAGACTCTCAGAGTCTGGCCCAGTGTCAGACTCCAGAAATGCACATCTAGTTGTCTTCTGGCCAACACCAATATTTAAGGAGGCTCGAGCTAGGTGCTGGGGATCTGAGATGGATAAACTCAGCCCTTGACATTGAGGATCCCAGCCAGTGTCTAGAGGGGAAGCAAGGAAGTGAGTAGTTGGCAATGGCAGGGAGGTGGGTGATGCAGTGGGGTCACGCAGCTGTAACATGGGTGGGTGCTCACAGCGGGGCTCTCACCTGGCCTGAGGGGAGCATAGGCAGATGTGAGGTGTAAGTGATGGGAGTAGATGGATCACTGCCAGACCCGAAGGCAGCAAAGGTGGCCCTGACTCCTGTGGTCCAGGTGAGATCAGTTGGAGTACCTGTTTCTCTTCCTGGGAAAACCCAAAGCTCTTTCCAAGATTTTGGGTGGGTGGGGTGCTTAGGTTCCATGGATGCCTCTGATCCCTATTGGCTGATCCCACTGAATTCCATGGAGTTCAGTTTATGGCTTATTTCAGCCAATCCACCCCGACCCCACTTGTGTGTATGGAACTGGGCTCCTCGTGCTGCCACTAATAAAACATGAGACCATGCACACTGAGTGTGCACAAGTCTGTGCAGCTGACCCCAAAGGCAGGGGGAGGGAGGACGGGTGTGTGTGCAAGGTCTCAGGGGAAAACTTGCAGGGTGACAGGACAGTCATCAGCATCTGTACCTTGCCTGACCATTTGGAAGACCCTTCAACCATTCTGAGCTGAGCATTAGGGTCAAGATTAAGGTTAGTGTTAGAGGTAGGATAAGAGTAGGGGGTAGGTGTAGGCCTAACCCAAACCTCAACTTCAATCCTAACCCTAACCCTAACCTACCCCAAACCTTATCTCTATTCTTATCCAACCTTTCCCACTAATCCTAACCATAACCTTAACTCTAACTCCTCTAACTCTAACTCTAACTCTAACTCTAACTCTAACTCTAACTCTAACTCTAACTCTAACTCTAACTCTAAGGATAAGAGTAGGGGGTAGGGATTGGGGTAGGTTTAGGGTTCCAGTTAGGATTGGGGTTGGGGCTTGGGTTATGGGTAGGGTAGGAGTAGGGTTAGAGTTAGAGATAGAGTTAGAGTTAGGGTTAGGGTTAGGGTTAGAGTTAGAGTTAGAGTTAGAGTTAAGGTTAGGGTTAGGGGTAGGGGTAGGGGTAGGGGTAGGGGTAGGATTAGTGGTAGAGGTTGAGTAAGAATGGAGATAAGTTTGGGGGTAGGTTTAGGGTTAGGGTTAGGATTGAAGTTGAGGTTTGGGTTAGGGCTAGATTACGGGTATTGGTAGAGGTAAGAGTAGGGTTAGGGCTAAGGTTAGGTTTGGAGTTTGGGTTAGAGATAGAGGTAGTGTGAGTTTAGGGGTAGGGATTGTTAGTTTTAGGGTTAGCGTTAACACTGGTGTTGGAGTAAGGCTTAGGTGTAGGGTAAGGGTAAGCATAGTATTAGGGTTAAGGGTAGTGTTAGGGTTATGTGAGGATTAGGATTAGGGTTAGAGTTAAGGCCATGTCCCTTTCCTGTCCTCCCACTCTTCATGCAGCCCCAGGGCTCCCTGCTTCTGCAATCCTGCAGTCACTTCCCAATCGCACCCTGTACTCTGCAGGCCATTAGTGTCTTTTAAAAGTAGCAT
Organism: Dolichotis patagonum; assembly: GCA_004027295.1. Lineage (NCBI taxonomy): Eukaryota > Metazoa > Chordata > Mammalia > Rodentia > Caviidae > Dolichotis > Dolichotis patagonum. The sequence goes on from PVJX010014229.1 coordinate 11,277, forward strand.
GCTTGCCCCTCTCAAAGCTGTGGTTGCACACAGTAATTCGTACTCTGAAGTTCCTGCATTCCTATATGGAGCCCCATTCTCTCTCCCTGGATTATGTGAACCCCTGAACCTTCTCTTTTCCATGATTGATGTAAGTTTCTTCTAACCAAGTCCAAGTGCGGTGAAAGGGCTAACCTGGCCCTGGAATCCCTCTGGGTTCTCACCAGAGGATCTTGCTCTCTGTCTTGTATGTACTCCCATCATGATGCTAATAGCCATGGTGTTGACATAGCCATCGTGGTCCTCACCAGGCCTGAAATAGGCCACCTGATCCTAAACTTCCAGCCTGTGAAATCATGAACTAAAGAAATATCTTTAGTTTATAAAGCATTCAGCCTGAGGTAATTTGTTACAGCTACAGAAAACAGACTGAGAATGTTGGATTTGCTGCAAGGCCATGTTTTTTTCTTCTTTCTGTGTTTTTATCCTGGGTTATGGTTTATGTTTAGATATCCCTCAACAACCTCATGCTCTCATAGGTGCACCTTTGGAAGGTGATTGGCTTAAGAGGTGTTATAGTTGCCTTGCTGTCAGGAAGAGCACTCTGGTTGGAAGAGGTCACTCACCATGGGAGTAATCTGAGAAGTTATATCTCCCTTCCTGGCTCCTTCTTTGACTCTGTGTTTTCTGGACACCATATCATGAGCAGTTATTCTTCCTCCATACTACTGTGCCATGTTCACCTGCCTTGGAGCTGCCAAACCATGCAAGCATTGAGACTCCTGAAACATAAACCTGTCCTCCTTCGGGCTATGGGTATCAGGTATTTATCCCAGTAATAACAAAAGTGAATAAGACAGCCTGCAAAGACTCTCACCTAGGACCCGTTCCTACTTTTATTTAGCCTGACAGCTCTTGTGGTGACCCATGACTCACCCAGAACCTCCCCCCCTCCTCTGAAAATTGGACCAACACGCGTCCTCTGAGCTCAAGCTGGTGCTCAGTGCTGTCCCGGATTTCAGTGCATCAGCCCGATGCTACCAAGGCTCCTCCTGGGCAGAGACTGGCTCTACTCCAGCTCTACCCTCCATTCCTGGTCCACAGTATGGTACAAACTAGCTGCCCTGGAAAAGTTTGCAGACCTGAACTCACCAGAACTTGGTCTGCTGAGGTCCAGAGGGAAGAAGCCAGGGCTCACAAAAGTTATTTCCCAGTTATTTATCAACCTGAATGCAAACGTTATGTTTTCATGATTATAAAGCTACAGACAATTTGCAAAGTGCAGCAAAGCAAAAGAAGAATAAACAATATTCTGCCCACCCAGAGACAAGGCCAATGGTTGCTCAAATCATGCACTGCTAGAGTTAATTTTTTGTGCATCATTCTGTTTGGTGTTCTTTGCCAAATCTATAATCATGTTATATACAAAATGCTGTAGACTCTTCCCACCCCACTTGACATGGTATCATAATCACGACGCTCTCAAGTTACTCTTTGTAAACACCTTTTTAAACAGTTGCATAACTTTCCTCTCAGTGGGTTTGTCATGGTTTACTCAACCCTGGCTATTAGAAATTAGGTTGTTTCCACATTGCCAGAGCTATAAATAGCAGTGCGATGGCACACTTTGTACCTTGCTGGCTGCCTGTGTGCAGATACAGGACTCACTTTGCAGCCTGACATCTGCCAGGCCCAGCCTTGCCCACACAGGAGCAGGAGTGGGTGTGTTTTTTTGGTCCCCACAGTGTCCATCTCTTTTACTGTTTTGTAAAATAATTTGGAAAAACCTAGAGAAATTGCACATGAATTTGGATTTACAGTTTCTTTCAACAAACCAGAAGACCAGGTAATCTGAGTGTTATGATGTCACATGTTATCAGCAGCTGAAGTCCTTTGGATGGGCATGAGCTCCCCTTTGCCCCAGGGCCTGTATCTTCTGCTTTCTTCACAAGGAGGCCAAGGGGCAGTAGCCCCTCATCATTGTCGTTCCTTTGAGACTTTTCTTTTTAACGAGAAGTGTGAGATATTTCTCCTACTTATGCCTTTTGCAAAAGTAGAGCAAGAGAGACAGACCAAGAGGTCCCTGGGCCTCAAACAGTATGAGGGAGAACACTGTACCTGCTGGCATTGAAGAATATTCGTAATACTTGGTATGCAAATGCATCTTCACAGAAAGGGTGCTCCCCACACTGACATCAGGGGAGACTGTGAAAGAGCCCTGGTTCCTCTACCCTGGCTCGCTCCTCCGCGGTTATTCTCGGCAAGGCTGCTGCTATCATTGCTGTGTGTCCTTCCCGGGGATTCTGGAGCAGTCAGGAGGCTTCTTAGAAAACAGAGACATCTGTTTCCAACAGGCAGAGGCATTGGGCAGCGTGCGTCTCTCATAGCTCTCAGCTGGAGACAGTGTTCAGGTACGGACCCTCTGAGGTTGGTGGCTGGCACTGGAGACACAAGCTCTTTTCAGCCTCTCTACTCTGCCACTCAGCACTTATGCCATCCTGCATCTGCTGCATCTCATGGTTGCCAAGCAGTAGCCAGTGATGGTTGGAACAATACATCTCCTTATTCACAGCCACCAGGAGAAGGCAGGGAAAAGAAACATTCCTTCAGCCTGATTGGGCCAACCTAGGGCACATGCCCGTGTCTTGAGAGGTGACAGTTGTCAGGAGGTTACTGGGTGCCTAATAGTTATCCCAATCCCAGAAACAGGAGAGGACCACAGGGCATCAGCCTCAGGCCCCACCACAGCCTTCGTGGAGCCCTCCTGCCTCTGTCTACCCCTACTCTTGGCTGTGCTCTGTGTTTGCAGAACCCGATTCAGTTCTTGAGTCAAATGCATGTCCATCTCTAGCTGGAACCAGTTGTCCTCAGTCCTGGAGGGCAGACTTCCTTCCCTCAATCATCCCCCACAAAGGCCAGACAGGCTGCCCCAACCTCAAGCCATTGGTACATTTCACTCTTCAGTTTGAGCCTTCAAAGACTGTTCTCAAAAATGTCACGTATGAGAAAGTCATTTTTGAAAGCCTCCCTATAGCCCCAGGAGACTGGATGACTAGGGCCTTGATAACGTGCTTTGCTGGTCCATAAATATTTAAGTGAGCAGCAGTAGGGCTATTTTTCCCATCAGGCTCCTGATTTTTCACGTGGTATCTGCCCCGCGTGCTAAGACGAACAGTAATTGGGCTGCTTGCTTCTGCACACACAGCTAATGTTCACTCCAGGCTGGTCATGCTGTGCTGGTTTGCAAGTCCTAGACCTCGCAAAGTTGGTGGGTTGAGATGGGGAGATTTTCTAGCTAACAGCTCTGCCACACACTCTCAGCCCTCTGACCCTGTGTCCTGGGCCACCGCAAGCTAGAATCCAGTAGGTACAAATGCCTCAAGCGATTAGCCAGGCAAAGGGTCCTGGTTTGACGCTGCTTTCCAGATGCTAGTGTAATTATTCCTTGTTTCCATGGCCCCCAGGCAGCGATTGGTCTCCAAGGATGCTTCTAAATGCACATTAGGCCTACAGCCAGGGCTATGCGCTGCTCTGCAGGGGACCCATGTAACGCGAGGCTCATTAAATACTTGGCAAAGGGTGAAGTCAGACGGTGCTAGAACAGGGAAGAAAGTGGTGGTGAGCTGAAAGTTGACTTAGAGTACTTAGAGCATCACCTAGGATGCTGAAGGATGCTTGGCTCTTGGACCCTGATCACACACATTCCCCAAATGAAATTATGCCTCTTGCATTTAGAGTTCCTCTTCTACCATTCAAACTTTCTATTCTATATAAATATTTATTCTCTCATTTTTACATTTTTAATGCATTTATATATGCAATGCAATATATATGCAATGCAATATATATGCAGTTGATGTAAAATTCATTTACATAGAGAGAAATTCATAGGTTTCAAATATACAGTCCGATGGATTCTGACAAATGCATGTTTCTGTGTCATACATTCCTGATCAAGAAAATAAGTGTTTTCTATTTCCATAGAAAGTTCCTTCATGGCCTCTCTGCATCATCTTCTGCCTCTCAGAGGCAGCTATTTCACAACATCTGCCACCATGGATTAGTTTGCTTGTTCTCAACTTCATGTAAAAGGAATCCCACACTGAGTGACTCTGTGTGCATATCTTCTCTCTTCAGTGTCATGGCTTTGGAAATTTCCCACATCATTGTGTGTACTGGTGATGATTTCTACTGAAATAAATAGTGCTTATGATTATCCACTCATTTCCCGCTAGACATCTGGGTGATTCATAGTTTTGAGGACATTTGTGTAACCTAATGTAACACGTTGTGGGCGTATGTTTTCGTGGTCTCCTGGATCGTGGGTGATGGTGAGCGTGTGTTGAACCGTATGAAAAGTAGAGGGAGTGTACACATTGGTGTGTGCAGTGCAAGTGTGTGCTCTGGACAGGTGTGTGCTCCCAGTGTTCCATGCTTTGGCCACATTCAGTGGTGTCAATGTTTTCAACTTTTAGCTCTCCAAGTAGTACGAATTGTCCTCGATGTGGTTTTAGTCTGCATTTTCCTAATGATGCGTCATGTGGAACATTTTGTCTGTGTGCATTGACCATTTGTAGACCTTCTTTTGTGAGGTATCTGTTTAAATCTTTTGCCTAATTTTTATTGTGCTATCTTTTCTTATTGAGTTGTAATAGTTTTAAAAATATTCTTGTTACCTTTTATTCACTAGATAGATGCTTATAAATATTTTGCCCAAATATCAGACCTACTTAAACACTTTTAAAGCAGCAATGTCTTTTGGGGGAACAGAGGGTTTAATTTTGATACATTTGAATCTACTATTTTTTTTCACTAATGCTTGTTGCTTTCTGTGTTCTATGTAGGTAAGTTATACCTATCTCAAAGTGCAAACATATTTCCTGACTTAGAACTTTTATTTTAGTCTTTTTGTGTGAGTGCTGAATACCATTTGTAGTAAATTAATGTTATTTAATGGTGTGAAAGGGACATTATAAGTAAACACTGTGAATATGATTGTATAGAACCAGTTGATTCTTTCTTTTATTCCATTATGTAGTTGTGATTTGTTGAAAAGGCTTTTCTTTCCCTATTGCATTGTAGTGGCACCTCGTTAAAAACCAAATAACCATATATGCGTGGATTTATGCCCAGAATCTGTATCATGGTCTATCGATCTGTTTGAAAACCTTTCTGTCACCGCCATACTCTCTTAATGAATGTGGTTTTACTGTAAATCTTTAAGTCTAAAGTCACAAGTGCAAGTCTTCCAACTTTGTGGTCTTTTTGTTTTCAACTTTTAGCTCTCCGAGTAGGTATGAATTGCTCTTGATGTGGTTTTAATTTGCATTTGCCTAATGATATTCTTTAGATATTCTTGATTCTTGGTCTTGCAATTCAAATATCAGAATGACATTGCCAATGATCTGAATTGATTTGATTGGCATTACATTATACATCAATTTAAAGGGAATCAGCATGTACAAAATACTGAGTCTTCAAATCCATGAGCATAATGTAGTTATCTTGGCAATATTTTTGAGTTTTCAGCGTATAGAATCTTACACATCTCTATTTTCTTTTTACATTTATTCCTAAATATTTAAGCACTTTTTGATACTGTGTGAATGACATTGCTTTTTAAATTTCAAGTTGCTTACTGCTAAAATATAAAAACATGATTGATTTTATACATATTTACTTTGCATTTTGTGACCTTGCTAAATTCACCTAATGATTCTAGTACAGTAATCATTTTGTAGAGTTCTTAGCATTTTCTAAGTAAAGAATCATCTGATCTAAAAACTGTTTTATTTCTTCCTTTACTATCTTTTCTGTCTTTTTATCTTCACCTGTTTGTTACCTGGCTGGAATGTGGAGGCCAACATGAAGAGAAGAAATAAGAGAATCCATCTGTGCTTTGCTCCTGGTCTTACGGTAAAGGCATTGAAATCCTCAACATTATGCATAAAGTGAGCTGTACATTTTCACAAATGCCCTTTCCTTGGCCTTTCCTGACAATTTTATTATCAGTAGTTTTGAATTTTGTCTGTTTCCTTTTTGCATGGATTAAAATTATCATGTGTTTTTGTCTTTTATTTTGGTAACATGGCAATTTATTTGTTTGATTTTCAAAGGTTAAACTAACCTTACATTCCTGTAGTGAAACTTACTTAGTCATGATGCATTTCTCTTTTTATATGGGGTAGATTTGGAATGGTGATACTTTGTTGAGATTTTGTGTCTATATTTATGAGGGACAATTATCTGTAATTCTGTCTGTAGGGTGTCTTGTCAGGTTTGGTATCACGGTTACTCTGGTAATGCAGAAAAACCTTTTCACTGTTACTCTATTAGCTGGATTTGAAACTTTATTTAATTTTATTCTATTTTCATTCTTCTCTTTAAAAAACACTCTCCATTCCTGATAAGGTAGTTTGTACTTTTTTTTTTGATTAGCCTAATTAGGTGTTTATCATATTTTCTTTTATCTTTTCAAAGAAAAATCTTTTGGATTTATTAATTTTCTCCATTATATGTTTCTGCTTTATCAGTTTCTGACATGATCTTTATTACTTTCTTTTTTACATTTACTGTGCCCTCCTTTTTCTAACTCCTTTCCCTAGAAGCTTAGAATACTGACATTAGAGCTCTCTGATTTGCTAGTATAAGCACATAATGCTATTACTGTCTCCAAGTGTCATACTAGCTGCATTGCAAGATTTTCTTATGGCTTTAAATGTTTTCTAACTTCCTTTGTGAGCTCGTTTTTGACTCGTGCATTATTGGAAGTTTGTGGTTCAATTTCTGAATACTTGTTGGATTTCTAGATACAGTCATCATCAATTTCCATTTAATTCCATTTACGGTCACTCTGCATGATTTACATCTTCGTCAGTTTTTTAAGACTTAGTTTACTAGGCACAGTGTACACTTGAACAGAGGTGAAGTCCGTGGTAGTGGGCGTAGTGGTTGGTTTGTTGTTTACATGTCACGTCGTCCTGAGCTTCATTCCTGTGCTGTAAACTTTGTTGTCCGGTTGTTTTAATATTGCAGAGAAAGGAGCACTGGAGCTTCTCTAGAGCACAGCCACAGTTTTCGACTCAGAATATTTGCATCAAACCATCTACTATTGTTTGAAGATAATTTGTCCCTACCAAGACCCGTGTTGCAAAATTGTCCCAGTGTGACATTTTGCCAGGCATGGGGCTTTTAAGAGATGACTGAGTCAGTAAGGGGGACTGATGCTTTTGTGGAAGCACTGGATCTGCAAGAGTGGGTGGATGCAGAGCTATCCTGCGTCTCCCTCCTCGCCCTTGTGCATTTGTCTCTCGTGCACGGGTACCTGACCATTCCACTTCCTGTCATGACTCAAAGCAATAAGACTCTCAGCAGAAGCCAAGCAGGTGCCTATGCCTTGCCAGCCTCCGGAGCCATGAGCCCAGATAAACCTCTTAGCGTTACAGGGGATTCTGCATAGCCACAGGAGATGGACTAAGACACCCTTCAGGAACTGGCAAGGGCTCCACCATTGACAGAGCAAGGCCAGACTCCGCATCATGGCTGTGGGGACCCCTGCCCAGGATCCACCTGCCCCTTCTCCAGCTCCCTCTCAAGGAGCTCAATCAACGTGCATGAAGGGCCTCCTGCTGGTGAGCCCGTAGGGGTTCTGGGGACACCAGACACCAGCAAGACTTCTCTTTAGCCTCCCTCCCTCCAGCATGTAGGAGTCTCACTTTGGGCACTTCAACCATGCCCTGCACAGCACCTTCAGAGTGTCACTTGTCATTTGCCAAATTTCAGCAGGGTAACATGCTCTCCTGAGGTGTCACCCTGGGTTTTCTGGCTTTCTCAGGTTGAAATGGACAGCAAAGGGGAACCAGCTGTCACATACGATTCGGGCTCCTCTCCAGTCTCTGAAGGTGAGTTTGAGGCTGTTCTGAGAGGGAGGAGGCCTAGGACAAGTGACCACATGCAGGAGGGGCCCCTGAGAACCAATCATCTAGTGACTATCAAAGGCTAACGTTGATTTATTTGGATTATTGTTATGCGGCTCCTGAACGCCATTTCCCCTCTTCCTTTTGCAAAATTGAACTCATCATTCAAAGCCTCACTTCAGTGGCTCCTCCTGCAGTAAAGGCCTCACCAATTTCCTTCCAAGAATTGTCACCCTGATCCCTGCCATACAAGTTTACATATATCCTACCTTAATGTAAAATAGTAGAAATACTGTAAAATAGTGGAGACCGACTCTAACTTTACATCCAGGTCTTAATGTTGGATTTAAATGGAGGCCAATGAGCCTCTCCCAACTTCTCCTTCCTCATCTGGAAAGTGGGACTGTGAAGGGAGACTTCTGAGGCAAAGCACGTAGTGGGCACACAGTCCATGCCAGTGACTGCTGATGATAACTGACTGTGGCCAGTTTTGTTTTAACTACAGTGGTTATTTTTATGAGTTTCTGCACCCACATCTCCCAGAAAAAAAAGAAATAAAGTCTGTTTTCTTTATCCCAACCTCCAGCATATGTATACAGTCAGTAAATTTTCAGTAAATGTCTCTTAAATTGAAAAGTGAGATGAACCACACCTTAAAACTGCCATGAAAACACAGCTCTTTCTCCATGAGTGCTGCAGAAGGTTAAGAGTCTATCAGAATAATTTTTCAGATTCATCTAATGTGTTTACTCGACCCCCCCCCCCCGTACGCTAGGGAACTGTGAGCTTAGATTTAACTCTTATTTGCATCTTGCAAATAAGATGTTTTGTGCTCACTGAATTCTTGGAGTTGCACATTACAGGACGCAGTGGGTGACCTGGGGGACTTTATCCTGTTTTGGAAGCTGATTCTACCGTTTTTCAAACACCTCTTCATTTGTGCATGCTGAGTGGTGGGAAGAAACCAGACCGGGGGATGGGCCAAGGCCAATTTCATGCACCACCCGTTAATGTCTTGGTCCAGGGGGAACAGGCTGGCTGTGTTTTCCCATTCTTGGCTCCTGTACACACAGTGTTTGTCCTGCGGCCTCAAGCTGAGAACAATGGTGAGTGATTTATTTGGTGGAGTGTGTTTGAGCCCACAGTGTTGCTAAGCATATTGAATAGTTATCTTCCCTCCTCTTTCCCAGCCAGCAGTTTCCGGATACATCCAGGAGGAATTTCACTTAGCTTATGTGAGTTTCCAAAGTACTGCCTTAGCTTTGCCTTCAATCTTCTTGGACTTTGCAGGGTTGGGAAGGGGACCTGGAGACAGAGAGAGGGCAGAGGGAGGGGAGGAGAAGGGGAAGTGAAAAGCAGTAAGATGCATTATGTGGTTTACGGATTCCCAAGAAGGGTGTCGTTATTATTCATTGTGCATTTGTTCTCATTAACCAATCTTCCTAGCCTTTGTATAGTGGTCACTATGGTTTTCAACCTTTTAGCCAAACATGCTAACTGAAAAATTTAAATTTAAAAATTCGAAAGTTTAAAAGATTTCATCACAAATGAGCCCGATGCATTCTGTATAGAATGGTATTTCCTCATGTTCTGCTACACGATGCCACCATCATGTTTAAGTGTCCAGGCTGTTAAGTGTCCAGGATGTCTTGCCTGGTATACCCAGGGAAGCTGGGCCTACTCTTCAGGAAGGCGCTTTACCTTCTTACTCCTAATCCCAACACCCGCTCTCTCATCCATGCCATGGCTATGAAAACAATCAGAAACTAAACAAATTCTTCCTTTACAGCATGAATTTTCAGTAAAAGCCCAAAGAGTCATGAAACACTTGTTTCTCCAAAATAAACTGGACATAGGCCAGGAGTTGATTGATACCCTCTCAAGTTGCTATTTGTTTTTTTTTTTTTAAATATTTAGTTTTTTTTTAAAAACCCAATTGTGTTGTAATTTATGCATTATTTTGTGGCTTTTTCTTTGCAATTACAGCATATCATCAGCATTTTCTTACGTCATTAAATGTCATTTTTAATGATTGCAGACCACTGCCTTGAATTATTACACCATAATTGGTTTAACTAAAGTATCATTGCTGAGTTTTAGAATAACCAAATCTTGATGCAATTCATTAATTCATCTGCTAATCAACCTGGGAAACATCAGCTGTGTCCCAGGCCATGCAGCGATAATGAAGCAGTCTTGATGCTTACAAAGTTCCGGTTGCGGACAGAGATCTCGTGATCTTTGTATTAGAGCAACAGGAACTCACAAGCCAGACAGTGGGTGTTCTCCCTAAAACCCTTGGGCTTCTCTCTCACCCACAGTGCTCTGACCCTCAGCCGCACCCTCTGGAGGGAGGCTCACATCAGGCCCTGAGCTGGCAAAGGCCTCTTCCTTCCTCTCTCCTTTGAGAATAAGTGCTTCTCTGTCGCTCTGCAGATTTTTATAGAGTACAACACCAGGTCTGCTCAGTCCTGATCAGCAATGGTGCTTGGGCACTGGTGTGTGCTAAGTATTTATATATGTGGGTAGCCAACCTGTCTACCAAAGTCATAATGTTATACTGTTCCTTTTTCTCCTTGAGCTCATGTTTATGCTCCACTTCCCTCCCCCAGACTTTTTCTGAATGCCTTATATTCATCACCTGGCATGAAAATGTAGACAATTACAAATGCCTTTGAATATAAGCTCTCAATTTAAAACTTTTTTTCTGAGTTATCATTGTGACTATTGGTTTACAATTGATTAAACTACATATTCTATTATAAATTAGATTAACAAATAAAAGTACAATGTTATCAGAAGTGTACCTCCTAACGAACAGATTATTTTTGTACTAGGGATCAAACTCAGGACCCCACGCTTGCCAGGCAGGCGCTATGCCACTGAGCTGAATCCCCGGTCCTCCTCCCAACAAATATGTAGCTTTTCTCTCTATATTATTCATGCATTTATTTATTACAAGAAGACATCAAGGGCTAGCATGAGTTCTATTTCTGTTTTTCTAAAGTCTGAGGAAAATGATTAAGTCCACAGGGATTCTGAAGGGAGCCCTGCTTCAGAGGTCACTCAGTCTCCCAAAATCCCCTAGGTCACATGCCAGAAGTGATACACCTGTCTCTCATGCAAAGTGAGCTTGAAGCTCTATCAGGACAATCAGATCCTTCTGCGATTTAGTTGAAGATTCCTTTAGAAACTGTAAGTGGCAGATTCTTCCTTCAAGCCAACTGTCCTTGTGTCTCTCTGTTCCTTACAGTTTTAATCAAACCCCAAGACATTTGTAAACATATCGGAGGTAACAAGGCTACAGCAGAGGCCGTGGGCTCCACCCCGGCTCTTCCTTTGTCCCTTTCCGTGTGTCCCAAGCACCCCTGGACGTCCACCCTCCTCCACTTACCTGGCTGAGTCCTCCGCTCAGGCCTGGCAGATGCCTTTTCTCTCTGACAAAGTTGGTTCAGTTCCCAAGCGCTTCCTGTGCTTGGGGACGCTTGTCCTGAGGCCCTCTCTCCCCCGCTGAGAGTTCACACTTGGGCTTCCTCCGAGGAGGAGAACAATCCCACTCCCTGCACAGCAATAAGGGGCATGGGTGGGCAGCCCTGTCTGGACAGAATAGGGAGCCAGTTCCTACCTCAGGGGAAGTATCCGTCCTTAGGAAGCTGACTTATCCCATGTCACACTCTCAGAGGCGCCGGGTTCCCAGATTTAGACATCAAAGGCTCCCTGGGAGCTTATCTTGAAGTCAAAATCCCCTTGGTTTCCTGTAAGAAGCTCTTGAAGGAGCTAGACATTGTGGTATGTGCCTGAAATCCCCAACATGTTGGGAAGCTGAAGCAGGAAGGTTGCAAGTTCAACCTCAGCCTGGACAACTTGATGCCTTAGTGACTCTTTGTTTCAAAATAAAAACTAAAAAGAGCTGGGGATGTGACTCAGTTCAAAAGCCTTGAGTTTAATCCTGAGTCTCACCCTCCCATACACACACATAAACCAAAATGCTTTCTTCCAGACATTGTGTGTGTGTGTGTGTGTGTGTGCGCGCGCGCGTTTGCATGTGCGTGCGTGTGCTGTGAAGCCTAGAGGGAAAAAAGTAGCATAAAAAATAGAAAATAGAAACTCAATATGTAAAATAAGTCTGAATTTTTCCTCAGGTAGAAAACAAGACTGCAGCTCCTCAAGATGAGCCTCGAACCTCCTCTGCTGAGCCCCGGAGTGAGGGTCCTGCTCCCCAAGCTGCTGGGATCCCCGGACGCTGTGCAGGCGTGAGTGGGTGGCTGCCACTCCAGATCTCTGCACGCTGGCTGGGACGGAGCCTTCTGGTCAAAGCGCACTTGGCCCTGGCACTGAGCATGGCCAGAGGTCCAAAGCGGTAGGACCTGGAGACACAAGTGGAGAAGGCGAGACAGAGTCCACTCAGGGTCTGCAGTGCGGTGACCGGGGGTGTTGTCCTCTGTGGCAGCACAGAGAGGCTGGCGCAAACTTGGGACCTAAGAACAAGGAGAATTGAGGAGGACCATTCCTGCCATGAGCGTCTGAGGGATTTGGGGTCAGACACGTGACCACAGCCTGGAGTGTTCGGGTGCATGATTGCCTTCTGTTAGACTACGGATGAACACTTCCTAGATTTCCCACAAAGAGAGGTTTGGTGTTGGGGATCTAGGTTGATCCCAGCCACCCCCACTGGGCCTGAAGCACCTGGAAATAAGCAAGGAGTGAAGGGGTGGCTGGGACGTGGGAGTCTTATCCAGAACTGGCCACGCACGAGTCGGGTGGAGGAAGAGCCCTGACTTTTGGGTCAGGGCCATGAGATGAACTAAGGTCAGGCAAGCCCTGTCCAGAGCCGGGGTGGAGCGGGTCCGAACTCCATGCCATGTGATGGACCAGGGCTAGCCCAGGAAAAGGCAGGTCCATACCAGGAGAGGTAGAAACACTTTAGCAGGTATAAAATGAGGCGGGGATCACTCCATGATCTTTCTGGAAGTTTTGCAAACTTCCAGGGTGAGGAGGCGTGTGCTGGAGACAGCACGGGCAGACTGAACCCTGTGTCCAGTGGCAGCTTGAAAGCAGTCGTGGTGGGAATACTTACCTGAAGCCATGGGCAAAAGTGCAAAGCCGGACTTCCTCATCTTCCCAGACTTTTGTCAGCTCATCCCCAGAAGCACTGATTCCTGCCCGCAGGAATTTGGGAACTGGGATTCCATCATGGAAACAACAAGGGTTTAAGTGTCAATAAAATCTGCCCATACTTGCATCTAACTCTTCTGCCTGCCAGCTCATGACCTCGCACTTTAAGGTCTCCACTTGTGTGAAAGGGGGGCAACAGTGTTATCTACCTCTTTGTGGGGTGCGCCCAGGGAACCAGGCACCTAAAATACAGACTCTAATCATTGTGTGCCTCTAATACAAGCAGAAAACACACCTATTTGTTCCACAAAGATTTCTTGGGCACCTGGTTGGTCTTGTGTGCTGGATAATGTGATATTAAACAGGCCTCCAGTTTACAGGAGGTGCAGGGGTCAAAGGTCCATTAGTGTGGGACAGAAATATGACTTTTTGGCTGCCTCCAGGTAGCCCCAGCTATACCTGCTCCTGGCATTCACGCCTTGTCCCCCAGTTTTTCTGTGTGGCCATGACCAAGGTTGTGGTTTCCTGCAGTTAGGCCATGAGGCCTGTCCCAGAAGAGGGACTGTGACCACAGTCCCACCTGACCTGCAGAAGACTACATGGGTGCCTCTCCTTCAATGTAGATGATTCTGTAACATTAGTTAAATGAAGTCTTATTTCCATATACTGATATGTACAGAGCTGGCTATGGTATGTCTCTTCTCTGCAATTGGCTCTAAGCAATGCAAATAAGGCCAGCTGAAGTACTGATATGGAATCTTTGGGGCCATTCTGACAGTCTCCTGTTTCCTCGCTCTCTGTAAAAGATATGAGCACACATTCACAAAAATTCAACCTAGGGCTGTGGGTTTAGCTCAGGGGCACAAGTACCTACCTGGTAAGTGTGAGCATGAGTTTGATCCTGGGTACTCCCCTCTCCACCCAAAATGATGTGAGCACAGTGGGGTGGCAGAGCCAATCAGCTCCAGGAATGTCAACTGGGTATGAGCCTCCAAATAAACTGGCTGTGAGTCCCCAGGGCACAAATGTTTGCATATCAGAAACTGAAGCAACAGCCTCCAAAAACAATTCAATTGCTACCTTAATTGAATTATGCAGATTGATCCTTCTGCATGTCATTCTCCCTGCCTGGCTAGCCAGCTCAAGTTACTCACGTAGCTCCTGCCATCCTCACTCATCCTTGAGCCACCCCCTTCTTCACAAGATAATAAATCCTGGGAGAGGCCTTGGATCAGGGCCTTTGTCCACACATCCTCATGGGGCTTGGACTTAGGACCCCTGGCTGCCCTTAATGTTGAATGTCTTGCTGTTTTTACTCTCACTGTAGGTCACATTGGGGGTGGTAGACTGGAATTAACTTGCAGGGATTCCAATAAAGTCTCAGTGAGATTATAAATATAACTTTTTGGATTGTGAAGAAGACTGAAAAGAGGATTGCAATAAAAGAGTGACTGTGACCACAGTCCTACCTGTCCCAAGACTTAGCTCTGGAGGCTCACAGGGCACCTCTCCTAAAGCACTGCCTCCCGCTGGCGATGGCTTTGGCCTAAGGATATGACTTTGACCTTCTCAAGGACACTTGTTTATACCAGCAGGTGCTCCTGTGGCTCTGGTTGGACCTGCGTCCCATTAGTCACTCCCAATCAGGGAACAGTGTTGGCTTTGGGGGGGCAGCTCAACCAACCCATGACGCAGCAGAAGCAGCTGATCCCTCATGGATCTCAGAGAGAAGTGGGCAACCTGCCTAGGGGACCGAGAGGCAAGGTGCTGATTGGCACATGTGTTCAGCTGGAGGTGGGAGCAAGAGGGAGAGGACCGTGCAGGGAGGCACTGCAGACTCGGCCAACCAGAAGACGAGCTTGACTGTGGGTTCTCCAGCCTCCTTCCAATGACTGCAGGCCTGGCTACCTTAGGAGAGACCTGAGCCTCCTGCATCCCTGGCCTTCCAGAACTATTCATTTTTGTGGTGATTTTCTTCTGTAGCAATAGATAATTGATACACAGAAGTCTAAGAATTATAGCTAGAAAGCTTCCTCTTAAAGGAGGAAATATAAGCTGAAACTACCCATGGCAGAGTACCAGAGTGACTGTGAGGGAAGAAGCTTTAGAAGTCATCTAGTTAGACTTTGTTCTGTTTTGTTTTGTTTGATTTTATTGTATGTGATGGTATGAGCTGATATTTTGAAGAAAATGAGAGGCATTACAGTATACCCACTGTTGATTTCCTGCTGTCTTGTTTTGCTTGCATTGCTCTGATTGCTCTGTTCTGATTTACTTTGTTCTGTTTTGTTCTCTCTCTGTGTCTCTCTCTGTGTCTCTCTCTCTCTCTCTCTCTCTCTCTCTCTCCCTCTCCCTCTTTCTCTTGTACCGGTATAAGTTCATGTTCTCTAAATTTGAAGAATGAATTTTAGGAACAATGGAGCTTAAGAGCAAAATATATTTATTGAGAGAAAGAAAGTTTCTGTCTGAGACAGACAGAAGGGGTCCCTAGTGGTTTGCCTTGTTTTGTTCTCTTTAAAATAAAAAAAATTTAAAAAAGAAATCATCTAGTTCAACTATGTCATTAAAAAGACAAATCGAACAAAAACAATTCATTATTAAATAGCTTTGTGATGTCAAAAAGTTGTGCCCATAATACCATGCAAAATAGGAACTATCATAGTTACATTTCTCCACAGTGCCTTCCATAAGATGAATAGGCATTATCAGCTGGATAGTTATGTCCCCAGTATATACTCAGTTTTGTGGCCAACTTCTTACAACTTGCTATTTGCATGTCCATTTTTGTGTATAGGTATTGCAGTGACCAGTGGGAATGTGTTACAGTCTATGGCGCCCACAAGCCATGATTCCCAGGCCTCTTAGCAAACACTTCCATTCCATGTTATAAATAATATTATGAGACACAATATTTACATGATTTTTTCCATTTCACCCTTAGTAGTTTCTTTTGGATACATTCCCAAACGTGGAATTAACAAGAAGAATAGGCTCTCTGTGTATGTGTGTGTGTGCACGTGTGTGTGCGTGTTGTAGGCTGTGTGTGTGCAGATGAGACTCCTAAGCATGTTATCTTCCATTTCTAACGTGCCTGAAAGTCCAGAGCAGGTGACCCCTCCAAGTTTCTGACAGGGTATGCAAAGTCTGATTGACCTCAAAGCCAGAACTCACCTTGCAAGAAGATAAAACATTGAGCCGAGAGGAACCATCAGCACTATTTTATTGACAACTCACTGCTTGTTCTCATAGCCACGGCTCTCATGGTGGATGTGTGTGTGCGTGCGTGTGTGCGTGCGTGTGTGATGCACACATCCGTATCCCACTCTTTAGATCAGGAAGAGAGGCCACGCAGTTGGTAAGCATTAAAGACAGCGATTCAAACCCAGCTCTTCCAGCCTCCATGCTTGCGTTTTTTTCTCTGCACACCTTTGCCTTAAAGTGAGCGCTGACCTTTGCTTGGTGTTACACTGTGTGACCGTGCTGACCTCCAGTGCCCCCGTGGCTGATATGACCTGGGGACAGTAGGCCCTGAATTAGTGGCGGTTCACAAGGACAGTGTGCGGTGGGCAGCCACAGGGCCACGCGGCCAGGCCTGCGCACCTGCCCACTCACCTGCACCAGCAGGTAAACCCCTTCACCTCGGGCCTCCTGTAGCGCAAGCCCTCTGCTGAAATTTGAACCGGGGAGATTTGCTCCAGATCCCCCCCGGTAGTTTGCTGGGCAGTGTCACTCAGTGCCCCCATTCCCAGTTCATTGTTTTCTCTCCAGCTTTCCCATTTCCTACCTTCAGCCTGACATTCTTGTTCCAAAAAAGAGGCCGAAAGTGGCACTTTCTGCTCACTTCTTGAGGGCAAAAAGTAGCTGAGAATCGACTTGTTCAAGAGTCGCTCGGATGCCAAGTAAGGGTGTGACCGATTCCCGAATCTCTGTGCAGCCAGACTAAGCTGAGACCCCGACTCCCATGCCACAGGAAGCCTGGACCACAACCTCTGCCAACTTTAAATTGTCTATTTCCTCCAGGCTCAGGGCCAGGCAGCCTGAGGCCTTCCCTATATGGAGGTTGTTTTTCTTTACTCAGACCTGTTCCCAAAATAGGTGGTCAGGAAGGAGTGATATTTTACTCAATGAGGGAAGGGCGGCTTCCAAAAAGGACAAAGCTATCCTGCAGTAGAGTTGGGGAAAGGGAAGGCGAAGAGACAGTTGGACTTTTGGGGTTGGTCATTCGGGTCGGGCCAGTACGTCTGGCATCTGGCGCTGCAGGCTCCAAGTGCATTAATCAGCTGTGAGGGGAGGGAGGGGCGCAAAGTGTGGGGCTGGGGCTCGGAGTGGCCTCGGAGGAGGTGAGGTTTGCAGGTTTGTTTGTTTCTGTTGTGGAGAGATCTTAGGATCATTTCTTTGAAGAAAATTAATGTGAAATTCACAGTAAGTGAACCACTTTGAAGGAGCACACTACGTGCAGGAGCACGCTACTCAGGGGCCTGCAACTCAGGGGCTGCAACTCAGGGGCCTTTAGTATGTCCACACCGTCGAGTGGCTGGCCGTGCCTGTTTAGCTCCAAAACATTTTCTTCATTCTAAAAAAACACCCAGTATCCACTAAGTTACTCCTCATTCCTTCCTGTGCTCGAACCCTTGGCAACCACCGATCTGTTTTCTGTGTCTACCATGAACCATTCCGGCTATTTTAGATCTGTGTGATGTGTGACCCATTTGCCGTCACGTAGTGTGCTCCTGACATGCATCTCTGTTGGGCCTGTAGCAGGACTTTGTTGTTTTGATGGCTGCATGACATCCTATTACACGGATAGACCATATTTTGTGTATACATACATCCACCCGTGGGCTTCGGGTTGTTTCCATTTCCCAGCTGATGTGGATAGAGCTCTATTAATTGGAATATCTGCTTTCAGGTTTTTTGCAAATACCCCCAAAGTAGGTTTGCTGAGTCATACGGTAGTTCTGTTTAACTTTGTGAGGAGCCTCTTAACTGATTACAGATTACAGATTCCCGCAAACATACACTTCTAAGGAGGCAGCATGGCATTTTTCCCTGTTGTATTTAATGTTCACTGTCACAAGGATCCTGGCTACATTAAGATTTCCTGTCTTTTTTGCTTTTAGTCTTTCCTGCATCAATTTCATCAGTTCCTTTCCACCATCAGAAAACTTACTCTCTCTTATGTCTGCAAATCGCTCTATGATATGCCACCATGTCATAGGGCTTTTCTCTCTCCTTTCCATTCACAGGCAACTTTGTGAACAAATTATTCTCCTCAGTCTTGTTTATTGTTCTGCAGGATGTAGGACTTTTGCCTTGCCCTACCTTGACCGTGCCTGTTTAGCTCTAAAACATTTTCTTCATTCTAAAAAAACACCCAGTATCCACTAAGTTACTCCTCATTCCTTCCTCCGCTCGATCCCTTGGCAACCACCCATCTGTTTTCGGTCTCTACCATGAACCATTCCAGCTGTTTTAGCCAGAAGTCAGCTCTCACCAAGGTGAACCACATATTTTTAAATGCAGCCAAGGCTTTGGAGACTTTGTCTTGCTCATCTCTTCTCAGCATTTAAGCTGCTGCCATTCCTCCTTAAGACGCCTCCCTTGGCATGCTCTAAGCCTCTGTGACTCGGTCTCCTCCCCCACACCCACACTTCTCTACCTTCTTTACCAGACCCTTTTCTTTTTTCCAACCTTTAAACATCACAGTGCCTCCTAGTTTTATTCTAGGCTCGCTTCTTGCCATCAGTTCTCACGTAGCATGTAACGATCAGCAATCAGTTCTAGTACCCAAATTTCCACCAGAAGCCAAGAACCCGCTCTGAGAGGCGAGCCTAGAGCATTAGAGTCAAACTCCTATGGGCTTACAGATCCCTTAACGTATCGCTGAGACCTCAGACGCATCACTGAGTCAAAGGCGGCTCTTCAGGCTTCCTCTCCAGGTTTGCTTCTCTTCCCAGGACCCTTTACCAAATGTGAGCGCATCATCGGTGACTCTGGGCCTCAGTGCTGGCCTTTCATCAGCTGCTGCTCTTTGAGCTCCCAGTTTACCTATCAGTGTAGAGAGCCTTTCCCAGACGGCATCTCTGTCGGGGAAGTTGATATTTGTAATCCCAGGGAAAAGCTATGGGAAGTCCCATAAGGTAATTTTAATCTGTCACTTTTAGTGCAACCCACAGCGAGAATAGAGGTACTAAGACATATATAGTTATGGGGAGTCAAGGGGTCCTAAGTCCAGCCAGGACAAAGATTGATCGGAACAAAGACCTCAGCCCAGTGCCCAACCCTGATTTTATTAATTTGTGAAGAAGGGAGTGGTTTGAGCATGAGTAACTGTGAGAATGGCGGGAAATGTGTGCCTACTGTGAGCTGGGCCAGGTAGGAGGCCTGAAACCTTCTCTGCAATATGCAGAGAGAAGAGTATGAGAACGGTCAATTTGCATAACACAATTGAGGTAACATTTAATGTTTTGAGGGCCAGTTCCTCAGCTCTGATGGGCAAACTTTTCTGCCGTGGGAAGTCATAGCCTCTTAGCTGGAGGCTCAAACCCAGCTGACAGCCCTGGAGCCCTGGCTCTTCATCCTGCCCGCTCAAACTTGTTTTGGGGCATCATGGGTCAGGGAAACAGCGACTGTTGCCTAGCTTCAAAGATTACGCATCAGCACCTCAGCTGGCCCCGTTGACATTGCTGGGAGCCAACCGAAGGGAAAAGGAAATGGCTCAGCCAGCTCTGTACATATCAGCACACGGAGACAGGGCCAGGTTTAGCCAAAGTGGAGGTAAATGTTCTTTCTTCACGGAGCATCTTCCGGGTCCTTCACATGTCAGGAAATCCCACAGCCCAAAGAGCGGAGGTAGGCAAATCAATGCATGCACTCATAGTTTACGAGATCAGTCAGTTGGGGTTTGCTGGTTTGCATGTAGCCAGTGGCAAGGACATGGACAGCAACATCCCTAGGGAGCCTCATCCCGGAAGGACGATTCCACTGGGGCAGAACTCGGACTCAGCACCTCAGTGACGCACGCTCCCAACACAAGGCTGCATGCGGAGCCTCCTCTCCTGTGGTGCACAGCTGAGCCTCTGGCTGGAGCCTCCTTGCTCTCAGCCCTTATGCCACATGCAGGCCACAGCGAGAAGAGCTCCCTGGGGTCAGTCCTGTTGTCTCCAGGCCCACCTTGCTGAGACCCTGTGGCTGCCTGAACCCAAAGGAGTATGTGTGTACGTGGGGGTCTAGGAAGTGATTAGGTCACTAAGAGGATTAATGCTTTTCTCCTGGGACTGGGTGAATCCTAGGTATTGAGTGAGTGAGTCCTCACTTGCTGGGGACTCAATCAGTGCCCCCTAGGGAGGGTGGTTATGAAGCAGGGTTACCCTTGTGTTTGACCTCTTCCGCAGGCACCCGCTTCCTCTTCTGCTTTTTGCTTTGGGTTATAGCAGAGCAAAACCCTGGGCAGATGTGGTCGCCTGACCACGGATGTCCGGCATCCAGAGCCACAAGCCAAAATAAACTGTGTATTAGTCCACTTTTCTTTGCTCATAGCACAATACCACAAACCGAGTAAGTTGTAAAAAGAAGTTTATTTTGGCTCACAATTCTGGCCCAATGTTATTGGCCACGTGTGGGGGCTGCTGTCTTGCTGGCTGGGTCCCAGGGCAGCACAGGGCATGACATGGAGGGAGATAGGAGTCACTTGTGTCACGGTCTCACTCCCTCTTCTTACAAAGCCACCAGTATTCAATCGTGGACCTCATCCTGATGAATTTATTTAATCCCAGTCACCTCCAAACATTATGGTTGGATTAAGATTCCTTCCTCTTAATGTTTCACCTTGGGGGTTGGACTGCTGTATGGGTTTTTAGAGATGACAACCCATACTCACACCATAGCAAACCTCATTATGTTATAAATAACCCAGTGTCAAGTATTCTGTTATAGCAATGGGAAAAGGACAAAGGCACCCTTTTCCTCCTATCACCCAGCTTTGACATTTTAACCAGTTAACAGCCCCGCTGTTTGTGTTCAAGCCTAACTTGGAGGTCCCAGCTGAGCCCTGGTTTACATCTCTCACCTGACCCATCCCCAAGGCCTCCAGTTCTTCTCAGCAGTGTCTTGAACATGTATCTTTGGAACCAGAATGCAGGGATGAAACCTTGTCCTACCACATAGCAACAGCTTGCCCACAGTGACTGTGTTGGCCTTTCTGTACCTTGGCCTCTTCATGCCTGAAATGAAAAAAATAACACAGAAACCTGTTATGCTGCTATGATTATTAATAATACTTTCTTTTTCTCCCCAAGATGTCCCAGCATGATGGTTCATATGGTCTAACCAATCGATGGAACTGGTAGGGTGCTTTATCAAGGCTGCCTCTTCAGGCTATGCGTCCATCTGCATACCCCTAGCCGGTATCCTTTTGCTTTTATCACTAGTGTATGTAAATATCAACCATTATTCAAGTCTGGCCTACCTTCTTTCATCAACAGTAACTGTCTGCTGACTGTGGCTCCTCCTCAGAGCAGTACCCTCACCTGAATCCTTCACTGGGCACTGTCTTCTGTTCCATCTTTGTGATGGCTCCTTCCAGGGTGTTCCCGTGGCCAGTGACTGGCTCACTAAGGCTATGAAGACTGTGCTCATTTGCCTTACTTGGGGCCATCGAATTCCCCTCAGTGCTCCAGATCTACATGCAGCATGGTCTGAGGGCTCCATTGTATTGTGACCCTGACCCCCCCCCAGGTTTGTCCTCCTCCTGTCCTTGCTTGTGAATCACCTCCAAAAAGCAAAAGTCAATGACCCCTTGAATCCAGTTCTCCAGGGAGCTGAATCCTAGACACTAATTGTTATCGCTTGAAGCTAGATGTCCCTCAAAGCCTCCTGGGCTCATGGATGAAGCTTTTAGGGGGTGGCTGAATTATGAGTGTATGATGCAGAGATTAAGGGTGTGTGGCACTGGACTGGTTCATTAATAATTGGTTTAGTATAGTTCTGGGGTGGCTGAATGGATTTACTGAGGACAGACACATCCTGGTGTGGGAGGCACCAACCAACAGGCTTGCATATTTCCCTTGCATTATAAAGGGAAGGATGGAAGACAGGTTTTGCTGCTTTCTGCCTGCTCTGCCATGGACTGTTTCTCCTCTGCCATGCTGTCCTGCCTTGGAACAAGCTGACTATGAACTGTCACCTCTGCAGACTGTTGGGTCCGCCTTTAATTTGTGAGTGTCAGGTATTTTGTTCCAGCAACAAGGAAATAACTAAGACACTACTGATCCTTGTCATGTTTCTTTACAGCATGACAGTGAGCCCCTGCCAGGCTCACGTGGCACCATCTTGGCCTGGTGAGTGGCACATAGATCAGATCTAACCCCTGCTGTAAAGCATTAAGAGGGAGGAATCCTAATCTAAGCATCGTGTTTAGAGCGCAGGTCTTTGAGAAGTGACTGGGATGAGAGGTCATCAGCTTGGAGTCTGTGATTGAATATTGGTAGCTTCGTAAGAAGGGGAGACTGGGACACACACATGTGCACTCCTAGTTCTTTTGAAGTTTTTATTTTGAGATAGGCTCTTGCTAAACTGTTGGGCTAGGCTGAAGTTATGATCTCCCTGCTTCTGTCTCCAAGTAGGGTGCCATCATATTAGGCAAGACTGTTCATATATTTTATATTTTCTTGCCTTAATGACCTCTCAATCTCTCTCTATTTCTCTCTCTCCATCTAAAACAGGGAGCCCACATTTTCATTTTGCATTGGACCCTGTAAGTCACGCAGCTACCTGACAGTGCAAACTGGCTGCAAAGGGGTTTCCAGGGTCTCTGGGCTCCAGGTGACCAAATGGGACCCTTGAGAGAGGATCAAAGCAATTGGATTTGTGCAGAGAGCAGACATCATTTAAGGAGATGAGATCCCTGGTGGGATGAGTTTCCAAGACTTCAGTAATGAGGCCCTAACTCTGAAAGTAGCAACTGGGAGACCAACATCTGTGGGAGATGGAGCAGAGAAATTCCTGCTCTGACTGCAAATGATTCCTCAGACTTCACTCAAGGCTAATGATCTTGAAACTCAGTCGGAAGAGGACAGGGCTTGGATCCCTCTCAGAATGTCCGGGACAGATTGTCCCAGCATTCAGAGCTTTCCAGAGTTTAGGAAGAAAATACTGTGCACATGCCGTGTGTTATGTGGCACCCCAAATTAAACTTGCTACTATTTCTGGAGCCAGACAGATGACAAACAAAAACCACGATGAGCCTCCTGTCCCTGTCTGGGTTTATTGGAGATGAGCTCAGACCAGGCTAAACCATCCCTCCACATACAGGAAGTTGCTGAAGCTCTGGCTTTGGCCGCTGGTGTTGCACGTAAGGGTTTGTAGACCTGAGTGTGAGCTTTCAAAGCACTTCATGGATGTGAAGAAAAAAAATCCCCCACATTGTGCATATGGAAGTCCTGGACACGTCTCCAAACGTCAGACTGAAGAGAGGAACCTGCGTAAATGTCGTGTGCTGAGCTCTCCAGGCTGTCGTCAAGGTGCTGTCTCCCTGACCTTCGAGCCTCCCTGCAGATAAGGGCTCTTCTTCATTGCTTGGAGGCAAAGAGTCGAGTCTCCAACAAGGCCAGCACCACACATATGGTAAATACTGGGACCTGTGTGAACATCCAGGGCTTTGGTATTTCAAACACCATCCTTATCTGTAACCTCAAAACATCTTCACGGTGCCTAGCAGATGTGTCAGGCAGTGCTGTTATTCAACATAAAGCTTTTCTCCAAGAAATGAACATTGAAACTTGCCTTTTAAGGCAGTATATAAACAAATCCTAAGCCTTCAGCCTTAATACGCTGCTCCAGTTCCTTCCCCCAAAGTCCTCAGATTGTCCCACAGTGCCACATCTGAAGGGAAGACACCTGGCAGACAGGGACCCCCTAAAACCATCTCCAGGACCAGGGGCAGCGATCGTACCCCACTGTAACTATGTCTTAGTTACTTTCTTATTACAACATCCAACACTTATAATTTAAAGGAGGAAAAGTTTATTTCGGTTTACACTTTGCAGAGGATTCAGTCCATAGTCAGCTGGCTCCAAGGCAGGGTGGCATGGCAGAAGAGAAACAGTGCATGGTGTGGCAGCAGGAAGCAGAGAGATCAAGGGAGGAGGAAGAGACAGACCCTCCCAGGACATACCTCCAGTGACCCCCCCTCCTTCCACCAGACTTTACCTCTCAATCACATTAAACTATAAGCTCAGAGTGGGGGTAACTCACAGAAGGATTCCACGTATGGTCCAATCAATTCTTCAAAACCACGTCCATGAGTGTACCAGGCTTTGGGAGATATTTACATATAAATCATAACAAACTACAAGCTTTAAAATTGCCATCCATTAAAGAGATGCTAAGAGACCCATTGTTCTTGATTATGTTGCTTTTAGCCAAGAATAACACACTTCTCGCTTCCAATTATTTTCCACCAGTGTCCAGCTGAGACAAAGCCAGCCATCCTTAAGCAGCTGCATGCCACTATATCCCACCCTGGTCCCAGTGTGGATACACAGTGCCAACATGAGAAGTCCAGAAGCTTCACTAAGTAACTCAGCAGTTGCACGTCCTAGAGTGTAGAGGACATGCCCTTACTGCCCTAGGGTGTCATTCACTGTGTCAACTGGAGAAGTCTAGAAGTTTAAGTAAGTGGGTCAGCAGGGGTCCGGGTCCTCACTTGGTAAACATCCTGAGCCTGTACCAGAGGAGGGCACGGGGGTGGCCTCAGATTGTGGCTTGCAGCAAGCAGGAAGTAACGCTCTGGGTCCTTATACTTAAGATGAATTTACAGACCAAAGTAAACTACCATGGCTTTAACCCCTCTTCAGCCTGGTCACGTCTCCCTTTGTGGATGTGGATGTGTACATTTCCAGCCCCCTATTTCCTGTTTCTGGTGTTGGCCCAGCAGGATCACCTCCGACCTGGCCACGACACTTTGCCAGCATGTTTCTCCTTGTCCTGTTGTTGGGATCTCAGAAACAGCAGGCTCTCTCTGGGACTCAACCTCAAATGCCCCTTTTTCATACTCACTTCCTACAGGCTTGTTTCAGCAATGATCGGATAATGTTCCTGAACCTAGTGAAATTTTCCACCACATCGTCTTGCTGGATCTTGGGGTTACTCTTACAAGAACAGGTAGCCTGCTATGCAGACAGAACCCTTCTCCTCTCCCTCTTTGCCCTCCACTGCCACAAATCTGTGAGTCCTCCATAGACACGGGCTTGGCACCCCAAGCTGTACTTGCTGAGGAGTTTTCTTGTAGCTTTTGATGCTTGTCTTTTTTTCTAAAGGATGAGGATTGTGGGCCGAGTGGATATTTACCAAGGAACCTCAGCTCCTGATGCTGCAAAAAGGAAGTGGATTTCTTTGTTGTTTAAGGCTCAGGAAATTATCTGAATCACTATCAAAATCATTTCAGAAACATCTGCTCCTCCTAAATTTCCTGCTCTTCCATTCTCTGATCTGTTGATTCTATAAATTTATAGAGGGAGTATTGGATTAAATGGCATAAACACTGGAAACTCCTCAAAATCACAATCCTGTTTTGTTGATACTGGGTTGGAACTGGAGTCCGTTATGGCTTTTGTCTAGATGGCCCCTGAAACTTCATGCAGTAATAGAGGGGCCTTTTTCAGAGATGGCTGGAACTCGGGTGTAGCACTGGGATTGATTCCTGGTACAGCACTCAGGTGGAGGGCACTAGGATTAAGGGTGTGAGTGCTACCTGCCCTAAGTAACCGAGATAAACCATAAGGGGTAAAAAGAGCTGTGATCGTCCCTTGCTGCTTTGCTACCTTCCGCCTGCCATGAACTGTTTCTCCTGCGTGACGCCTGTCTGCCATCCACCAGCCTTGGAACCAGTCGATTACAGCCTGATACGTCTAAAACCTGTGAGCTAAATGAAGCCTTCCTCCCTTGACTTCGGGCATCAGGTATTTAGTCTCAGCAATGAGAAAAGTAACCAAGTCAGAGCCCCACCATGCATTTGTTGGCTGTGTGACCTCAGTAAAAGTACTTAACTTCTCTGAACTTTTCTTTTACACAGAATGGTGAAAATAATTGCAATGTTTTGCCAAAAATGGTAACGGTCCTCCACCTTTCTGTATGAATGGACTGCTGATTTGGCTGAGTAGCTGTAGATTTCACACCTTCCGGGTGGAATGTCAGCTTCATTTCCCTTAACCTATATTAAAAGGGAAATGAGTTTCCCTGAAAAGTGTAACAATAATGTACATGGAATGTTTCCAAAAATATCCATAAAATATACTTATCCTGCTGTTTCTTAAACAGATGAAGTCCATTCATCACCAGGACAAAAACAAAACCCTCCCAGCTCACACCCAGAGCCCTGCCTGTCTTTCGTCTCCTGTTGTTCCTTGTTGCCTTCACCCGTGCAAATGGCACCTGTGACATCCAGGATGGAAAATGTCCTTTAGTTTCAGACCCGCAAAGAACGCAGTGGTGATACGTACTTTTAATCAACTTTATTGGACATAGTCTATATATAATAAGAATATGAAATGATGAGTTATGACAAATAAATTTGCCAAGTGCCCCCCACCTTGATCAAGCCAAGAGCCCTTCCACAGCCCAGATGCTTCCCTCGTAGCCTTCCTCCGGCAGTTCCACGCATCAGCTGTTCTCTGTAACTCTGTTCTCATTTCTGTCACTGTAACTTAACTGCTCAAGAACTCTTAGGAGTACATCGTGGGGTCCACGCCCTCTCTTGCCTGGCCTCTTTCCTACAAGCTGCCTTTGAGATTCGTTCATGTGGCTGTGTGTGTCAGAGTTCCATTCCTTTTGACTGCCGAGAGCTAAGCCGTTGGATGGCTGTACTAGGATTTGTTTACTCATTTGCCCATCGATGTGCCTTTGGGTTGCTTCTAGTTTTGGCTTTTGTATGAATAAACCTACTAGGAACATTTGTGTATAATTTTTTTGATGTGTTTGCATGCATGTTTTTATTTTTCTTGCATGAATAGCTGGAAGTAGAATGGCGGGGTTATGCTGTAGGTATAGTCAGGCCCTCAGTACCTAGAAGGAATTATTCCTAGGGCCCTGAATCAATACCAAAATCCTTGCATATTCAAGTGCTGTATATAACGTGGCATAATATTTGCATATAATCCATGAACAATGCTCCATAAATCAGCCCTAGGTTACTAATAATACCTATTGCAGGGTAAATGCTAATCATACCTAAACAGAGTAAATGCTATGTAAGTAGTTGTATTGTTTAGAGAATAATCACAAGAATAAAAATCAACACATGTTCAATATGGATGCAACTCCCCCCCCAAATATTTTCTATCTATAATCGGTTGGATCCACAGATGTAGAGCAGATGTGAGCTGAGCGTATATATTTAACTTTGTAAGGACGGTCACACACCCAAACATCAGTCCCATGTCACGTTCTTAGGGCAGTACTGATGTTCCCAGAGCTCCCTGCTCCTGCCAACACTGTTTTTAAATAAGCCTTTTCAATTTGAGTCCCAGTGGTAAGGATGAAGTTTTATCTCACCGTCTCAATCTGTATTTCTCCAGTGACTGACTGTGCTGAAAACATTTTTGTGGGCTTATGAGTCATCTTTGTATCATCTGTGCTCAGTTCATTAGTTAAGTCTTTTCCGCCTCCCATTTTAAATTGGGTTATCAGTCTCATTTTGAGTTTTAGGAGCTCTTCGCATATTTTGGATACAAATCCTTTGTCAGGCATATGTACTAGGAGTGATTAAAAATACAGTGGATGTTTAAATTAAAATATTGCAGTAAAAGGCATATTTCAATTAATTATACTCCCACTTGCTCTGAATATTTTCTCTTATCATCCTTGCCGAGTTCAGAAGTAGTTCTGAATGCTCTTTTTTATGAATGTCTTTGCTATGTGACCACCTTGATATACCGAACCCATTCAGAAACTTTACAGCAACTTCTGTCAAATGAAAACATTACAGTGTCTCTGGGCATGGTGGTATATGTCTGTAATGTCTGCAATTGGGAGGCTGAGGCAGGAGAATTTCCATGAGACCAAGCCCAGCCTAAAAAAAGTAGAAAGACCCTGCTTCCCCCTCAAAATTAATTATAATAGTAATTAAAATGTGTCCTTTCTACCTTCCTCACTGGCACTGCTTCTGACACTTTGTAACTTCTGGCTCTTCCCCAAAGTCAAAACAACCACAAAAGTTCAGCATTATGAGTTGAATCAGGGTGCCACCATGCCTGGCCTTTCTTAATGGTCTTGCTTCATGGTGATTTCGGAAGAGCGAAAGCTTGGGATTTTGTATGAAACCCAAAGCAGCAGTCTTTTCTCTTATGGTTAGTGCTTTGTGTTTTAAATTTTTACCTACAGTCCTTAAATGCTATTTTCTCCTGGAAGTTTTATAGTTGGGGCTTTTTGATCTATGATCAATCCATTCAAATATATTGTGTGTATCACCGATGTGGAAGAGAGATTGAAGGATTTCATTTTCCATCTAGATCCCTAGTTGTTCCAGTTCCATTGCTTGAAAAGATTCTTCTTTCTTCATCTTCCTGCACTGGCATCTTTGCTGAATGCTCATTGGCTGTGTCTAGTTGTCTTCTGTTTCTCTGTGGAATTAGTTCCCTGGGTTGCTGCAACAAAGTGTTATAAACAGAGTAGCTTACAACAGCCAACGTTCACATGTCCAGAGCCCCAAATCAATCTGTTGCCAAAGCTGTACTCTCTGTAAAGGCTCCAGAGAATCCTTCCTTGCTGTTGCTCACTTCCCCTAGCTCCTGGATTCTTAGCTTGTGGCTGCAGAACCCCAATCTTCTTGTCTTTACACGCTC
The DNA here is from genome assembly GCA_004027295.1 of Dolichotis patagonum. Lineage (NCBI taxonomy): Eukaryota > Metazoa > Chordata > Mammalia > Rodentia > Caviidae > Dolichotis > Dolichotis patagonum. The sequence continues at coordinate 40,126 of PVJX010014229.1, forward strand.
TTCTCCCTTGTGTCTTTGTATCAGTTCCTCTTCTGTAAAAGCCAGTCATTAGATTTAGGACACACCCTAATTTCAGGGTGGTCTGATCCTGAGATTCCTAGGGTAACTGCACTGACTAAGACCCTATTTCCAAATAAAGACATGAGCTCCTGGGAGGAGATGAATTTGGGGGGGGGAGGGGTTACTATTCAACACGCTGCATTTATTATGTCCCAAGGATCAATTTGTTTACTATTCTTTTGTAGTCCTGAGGGTTTAACCCAGAGCCTTCTGTGTGCTAAACAAACACTGCCGCTGAGCTAATGTATACTGCTAAAGCTTCAGAGTGTGTCGTGAGATTAGGGAACGAAACTTCCAACTTTATTTTAGAAAATGGGTTGTCTGGACTTCTGGGAAGATGGTGGAGCAGAGAAAACAGCCTCTCTGAGAGTCACCATCCAGACGCTGGAATAGAGCATCATGAGGAAGACAAGAAGAAAGGAAGTGGATCCCCTGGGCCCAGGAAGATCCGGAAGTGTGAACTGAAGCCCACAGAGATAGTAAAAAGAAAAACTTCAGTGAAGAAAAAGGCAGATGCTGGTAGAGCCTTCTCCCTGAGAGGGGACTCGCTGCACGAGAGGAGCCATTGGAATCTGGGGACGCACAGTCATGGTGACGGTGACAGCTGGTGACCCAGAGGCCTCTGCAGAGAGAAGTGGCAGTGGAGGGGAGTGGCAGACATGGAGGACTGACTGGCTGGCAGTGAGTGCAGAGGACTCAGTCCTCCTGTGGGAGAGAGCGATTACACAGGAGCCATTTTAGAATCGGGCCAGATATGCCTGAAACCCAGAACTGCTGCTGGCTTCCTCCTGCAGCTCCTAGCTGGGGGCAGACGTGTGGAAACTGCTTGGACTTGGTGAGCCCAGTGAGTCTGGTCTCAGGGCAGCCTGCTGAGATCATCCACTACTCTGCCATATAGCAATTTCTGGCTTGCTGGGATAGAGTGGCAGGATTTGGAACTCTGTCTCCACAGGCTGTCTGCTAGTGAAACCAGAGAGACTCCTGGAAGTGGACTTTTGTTTTCTTTTTCATGTAAATTTATTTATTCTTTGTTTTTTTCCTTTTTTCTCTTTCATTGTTTATATATGAGTATGAAAGTGGCTCCTAACCTCTTTGTGGGTGTAGTTCCCTTCTGTTCATCTTTTTATCTCTCCCATCTCTTTTTTTTCAGTCTTCTGCACCAGTTTCCCCAAGTTGGCATGATCCCTCTTTGTCTTCCAGTCTTACATCTAATCTCTTTCTCTTCTTCCACTTCTCTGTTTTCTCTTAATCCATTTTAATTTTAATCCAGAGGACAAAATTGACACATCATGGATTTATATATTGCATATAATTATTTGGTTTGTTTTATATTTTGTTACATAACCACAAAATTAATTCATACCATTAAAAGTTGCAAATTAAGAGTTAGCTCAGTTTTTTGTTTTCTAGGCTGCGTTTCATGCTACTGGTACCACTGTGGCCAAAATTGACATAACTGTTCTAAATAGTTGTTGTTCTTGATAATTCATGACTGAGATTAAAGGCCATGGAAAATACTGTGCCACAGGGCCAAAGAACCAGGGAGGAAGCCAAACAAGCAACAACTTCTCATCACCAACAAACTGAAGAGGTCAGATCTTCCAACAGACTCAAGACCCAAAACCCAGCTACACCTGGAAGATACCTTAGAGAAGTAATCATCACCTAAGGGTCTTAAATACTACCAATAAAGTAACCCATCGTAGGCAATTTACAAGCATCATCCGAGGAATTAAACTAAAAAAACAAAGAGAAAATAAGATGAGAAGGCACTTAAGCAAAATTCAATCTTAGACATCTAGTTCACCAAAGGGCCAATCAACAGGGCAATGGAGTAGGACAATCTGAAAGCTCCCAACCAGGTCTCTCTGAAGTAGAAACAGCAACGCAATTGAATGAGGCTCTGGAAAAAATGAAATCAGAAATAATCTCTCAGATAACTATACAGATTACAAAAATACAACCATGCTTGGTGACATTAGAGTAGACACAGACAAAAAGATAGACCAGCTTAAGAAAATAATGGAAGCTCAGCATAGGGAAAAAAATGGAATCCATAAAGCAGATTCAAGCAGATATCCAGGAGAATAAAAACTCCATTGAAAATATTCAAAGCAGATTAGGCCAGATTTCTCAAAAATAGCAAGGGACCTTGAGAAGTCAATCCAGCAGCTGCTAGATGAGACAAAGAAGAATAATTTAAGATTAACTGGAGTCAATGAACAAGCAGGAGATACCACAAATGACATTAAAAAATGTTCACAGACATCATGACAGAAAAGTTTCCTGGTAGAGAAAAAGAATTTGACATACACGTAAATGAGTCATATAGAGCTCCAATTAGCAATGTTTAAAAAAATCTACAGCCAAGCATATCATATTCAAGATTCCAGAAATTCAATACAAGAAATAGAATCCTAAAAGCAGTTAAGAGAAAAGAAACAAATAGCCTATAATGGGAAGCCCATCAGAATTATACCTGACTTCTCATACAAACTCTCAAGTCAAGGAAAGCTTGGAATAAAGTACTCCAAATTCTAAAGGAAAACAACTTTGAACCCAGACTGAAATATTCCCACAAATATATCTTTCAAAATTGATGGAGCAATAAGATATTTCCTTGACAAAGAATATCTGAGGAAATTTATGACATCCAAACCAGCACTAAATATTCTGAAGGACATTCTAGGAAGAGATAACAAGGACTACAGCTCCATGAACCCCAACAGAAGGAATCCACCAGGAAAGGTAAACAATTAGAGGGAGGGGAAAAAAGTGGGGAGCCAGCAACAGGAAAATAACAGGACAAGGATAAGTCAATACATATCAATTATAACTATCAATGTTAATGGTCTGAATTCACCAGTCAAAAGACACAGACTGGTAGAACGGATCAAGAAGCAAGATCCAATAATATACTGTATACAAGAAACACATTTAATTCAAAAAGAAATTCATAGGCTGAAAGTCGAAGAATGGAATGCAATACACTATGTGGCAGGAGCCCAGAAAAAAGCAGGGGTAGCAATTCTATTTGCAAACAAAGTGAATTTCAAGCCAAGAGTGATTAAGAGAGATAAAAAAAATCACTATATCCTCATACAGGGAACAATCCAAGAGGAAGAGATAACAATCATAAATACATATGCAACAAATACCAGTGCACCCAACTATAGAAAACAATTACTAACAGACATGAAAAATCAAATAAGACCTAGTACAATTGTATTGGGAGATGTCAATACCCCACTGTCACAAAAAGAAAGATAAACTAGATAAAAAATCAATAACGAAATATTAGAACTAAATCAAACTTTTGAACAAATGGACCTGGTAGATGTCTATAGAGTGTTCCACCCCACAACATCAGAATACACATTCTTCTCAGCTGCACACAGGGCCTTCTCCAAAATAGACCATATACTGGGTCATAGATTATGCTTAAGTAAATGCAAAAGAACTGAAATTATCCCATGCATACTATCAGACCACAGGGCAATGAAATTGGAAATCTATGCCAGAGGAAACCATAAGAACTTCATAAACACATGGAAATTAAATAGTATCCAACTGAACAACCAATGGATCACAGATGAAATTAAAGAAGAAATTAGGCAATCTTTAATAGTTGAATGATATTGACAGTGCAACATACCAGAACTTTTGGGACACAATGAAAACAGTCCTAACGGGGAAATGTATAGCAATAGATACCCGTATCAAGAAAACAGAGCAGTCCCATATAAACAACCTAATGTTGAACCTCAAACTTCTAGAAAAAGAAGAGCAGGCTAAACCAAAAGCTCATACAAAGGAGAAGAGTATAAAGATCAGAGCAGAAATTATCACACTGGAGACTAAAAAAACAGTGCAAAGAATCAATGAATCAAAGAGTTGGTTCTTTGAAAAAATAAATAAAATTGACAAATTCTTAGTCAACTTTATAAAAAAACAGAAAGAAAATACTCAAATCCATGCAATTAGGAATGAAAATAGTGAAATCACAACAGACATTATAGAGATCCAGAAAATTATCTATACCTACTTTGAAAACTTGTTTCCCAACAAGTTGGAAAATACAGAAGAAATGGACAGATATGTAAACACATATCAATTACCAAAGTTGAATCAAGAAGATATAAAAATCCTAAATAATTCAAATATTGATAAATGAAATTGAAGATGCAATTAAAAACCTATTAAAAAAGAAATGCCCAGGCCCTGACAGATTCACTGCTTAATTTTACAAGAAATTTGGTGAAGACCTAACACCACTACTTCTCAAACTCTTTAATGAAATTGAATTAGAAGCATTACTTCCAAATTCATTCCTGATGCAAGCATTATCCTGATACAAAAACCAGAGAAGGACCCAACTAAGAAAGAGAATTACACACCATTCTCCCTCATGAACAATGATGCAAAAGTTCTCAACAAGATACTGTCAACAGACTGCAGCAAATCATCAAAAGGATTGTACACAATGATTAAGTGGGATTCATCCCAGGGATGCAGGGAAGGTTCAACATACATAAATCCATAAATGTAATACATCGTATTAACTGGACTACGGACAAAAATCATATGATCATTTCAATAGATACAAAAAAAGCTTTTGACAAAGCCCAGCACCGATTCATGATAAAAACTCCACAAAAATTGGAATAGATGGTCTTTATCTCAATCTGATAAAAATCCATCTATGACAAACCAACAGCTACCATCATACTAAATGGACAAAAACCGAAAGCTTTTACTCAAAAATCAGGAACAAGACAAGGATGTCTCCTGTCTCCACTCTTATTCAATATAGTCCTGGAAATTTTAGCCAGATCAATTAGACAAGAGAAAGAAATAAAAGGAATAAAGATAGGAAAGGAAGAAGTTAAACTATCATTATTTGCAGATAATGTGATACTCTACTTAGAAGATCCCAAAAACTCCACCAAAAGATTTCTAGATTTAATAACCAAATTCAGTAACGTAGTTGGTTACAAAGTCAATATTGAAAATCAATAGGCTTCCTGTACATGAATAAGAAAATCACTGAGAGAGAAATCAGGGAAACAATGTCTTTTACAATAGCATCTCAAAAATGAAATACCTAGGAACCAATCTAACACAAAATGTAAAAAACCTCTACATTGAAAACTATGGTACTCTGAAAAAGGAGATTGAAGAGGATATTAGAAAAT